>CAEFZX010018358.1:0-35079 GCA_903066825.1 Alfaro cultratus
TATTTTTGTTTCTTTGTTTATTGTTTGTTACTTTTGACCTGTTTAATTGTGGCCTGGTCCACTTAGGGACAGGTGTGTTGCCAATTGGCTTTTAGAAAGACTGGGCTTTTGAAAGCTCAGGAGGAATGTCTGAGGCTATATTGAATAAGCGTCATCAGAAGAAGATGAAACCTGTGGCTGATGCTGTTTTTTGTACACCTTGAGGACCCTTGACCACACTATTTTACATATATATATATATATATATATATAAAGAAAAAAAAAAAAAACACATCTTAAAACTGTTACTATATCTACCGAAAGTAGAATATGAGGCAGATCAATCAAGCTTCTCCGGCTCTTCAAAGTGGGCCTGCTGCCATTTGCATAACATCGCTCTCATTCAGAAACAACCAATCAGCACTATGGAAAAAGTTTTAGCAGTGTCAGTCATGCTCGTGTAGGTGCTGAAATGTGCTAATAACGGAGAAACAACCTAACATTGCAGGAAAACTTCCAACTTCTGGAGTTCTTCACAGGCCATGCTATCTTGTGGGGAAGGAGCATACATTTTTTTTAGGCAAATTGTACTATTCAGCAACTTTTTGTGTAGTAACATATGTCTATTTTTGTCTGTGCATGGACTTGTAGACGAGAACAATGACATTTTAGCGTACAAAAATTAGCATTCTAATGTCATGTTAATTTATTATGAAAATATTTTCAACTATATGCACCAACATTGTCCTGCTACCAGTACACTTAGAACATATTGATACTCACCATGTTCTTTACCTTCTATGCTCAGAGGCTCAACAGTTGGTGCCTGCACAGATGTATTCTCCACACCTGGCTTATATTGATGGATTACTTGAGCCCATTCTCCACTAAGCTCTGACATTAACAAGCCATTTTTTCACCTGAATTGCTGTTTACTGGACATGGTCTTTCTTTGATGAAGCCTGACAACGACCATGTGTTTGGCTTATTTGTCAGCTTTGTTAACATGCATAAATCTAATTAATTGTCTGGACAGTGTAAATGTGTTAAAGTGTATTTGTGCTTTTCTGGGTAATTCTTTTTTAAAGTACAATCAATTTATCTGGAAGCGAGAGGGTGCCTGGCCTACATTTCCCATTGTAGAGGCTAAAGGATAACACAACTTCAGGTAGCAGGAAGTAGATTGTATCTTTGATGGGGACTCTAACAAAATGTTATCAGCTTGAGCAATATGAGTGGATAACATAAATAAAAATAAAAAAATTGCAATTGAATCTCCACTTTATGCATTTGTACAATCTACCATTTGCAATGTAGCACAACTACCTGCTACCATTGCATCTAGTTGTGCAGCAATGGACAAACATTTAATTTGTAACTCATATTTTCTAAGTCTCTTCAAACAGCCATTATGGATTGAGATCAGAAGGCAGACTCTCTGGCAGCAGTCAGTCTAATAATGAATCTCAAGAGGCTTCTGACTGAAGACTCTATGACAGTCTTCTGACTGTCATGACTTGCTAACAGCACAACTGAAGAATTATAGAGATGTTACAAAAGTTGTGGTTTAAAGGTCCCCTGAGCTATTTAATGCATAAACCATTTAAGTTTCTGCATGGTTATTCCATCTGGTGTTGCACAAATTGAAATATTGATGCTTTTGAGGATGTTGCTTTTACAGTACTAACATGATACAGGATGCATTAATAATAACTAATATGCCCACAGGTTGTGTAGGTGTGGCAAATATTAAAGCCAAACACTGTACAGCTGGAAACCTGCTGAAATTAATTGACTGATTTTCATTTGTCTGATTCGTAATGCAAAATGCACCCAGGTGCTCTTCCCAGCAGATAAAATCCTTCCCCCTTATATGGTTGTGTGCAATGCAATATTGTAAGTTTTAATGAAAGCAATATTGAATTTTTGGACACAATTAAAATGGTAAACTTAGCTCAGAAAGGGCTTTAAGAATATACCGTACACAGAGTGAAACATGGTGTTGGAATATTCATTCTCTGGGTAGAACTAATTTTTTGTACAGATGAATGAAATCATGAGCAGGTCTGAACACTGGTAAATTATTATTCAAAATATCTGGTACCTGCTGCAAAGCCAAACAAATAAGGAGGGACTTCTTTTCCAAGCACCTTTCTAAGCATATGCCTAAACTCTTTAAAAAAAAAAACTTCAACAGAAGAAAAAGTAATTTTATAAAGTCTTGCCTTAATTTAGAATTAAATCTGAAGTTTTTTCAACAGATGTCCTCACAATAGCAAAACAGAGAACATCTTTTAATGTAAACATTATGAAAAGCTAACAAAGCATTGTATTTATCTTTCAAAGACTACAGAGGCATGAATTCATTTGTAGTATTTGATCCACACCAAAAGTACCCAGATGCATAGTACAGTTAATGAAATCATTAAATTAATTTCCAACTGGATCCAGTTGAAAAATACAGGCAATAACCAAAATGTACATCTATTTAGCATGACTTTATTATAACATTAAGAGGTTGCACTAGCCACTAAAGTTACATAGATACTTTTTGAAAAGAGATTATCTAATCATACACAAGCATGTGGAAAAAAATAACCTCAGACATTAGGTAATTAAATAATGTTAATTAGTTCTTTTTTGATTTAATTTTCCCCTCTCCGAGATTCTCTGAGCTCCATTGAGATTCTCCTGGAAGCAACATATCAAAAATGTTCATGAGGCAAGTCAGGAAAAATAGAAGGTGACATGCAGTATTGAGCTGTCAGGCTTTCAGTCTAGCAGATTACTGTTCATGGTTGAGCTGAAATGAAGCAATATGAACAGGCTTTGGTATGAAAACAGAGCTCAGTTAGACAGGAACTTAAACAATTGTTCAGTAATGAGACAAACGCACCTTGACGGCTCATAATGGAGAATAGTAAGCCTGAGTGCTCAGTGAGAAATATTGAGATGTATCTCCAGGCATTCAAACCCCACTAAGGAAATTTGTGGATTTTGCAGATTTAAATTGCATCTTGCATCCAGTAGGTAAATATTTTCATTGAAAGAATGCATAAATTTTTTTAGAGACCTGCAGGGCTTTTCAAAGAGAAAAATATATGCAGTGCATTACGTACATCAACACTGCTGTGATGAATACTTGATAGAATAAAGGTGGACATGACGTGCAGACAGGTAAGACCTTGAAACGTCATGTTTGTGCACAAAATCTTAGCCAATAAGGGTGATGCTGATTCTGATCTACTAAAGGCAAGTAAGTATTCAGAGTATTCAGCCAATGATCTGCCGCTTAACAGTTTCATGTTACGCCTAAATTGCTAAGTTATAGTCACTGATACAGGAAGTAAGCATGTACGGTATGTGCTACATATTCAAATTATAACCAGTCAATAAAAGTTGTAAAAATAGCAATATTAATGTTTTCAACTTGCGTTGAGCATAATGCAGAAGTTTAGCAGAAATTTTAAATATTAAAGTAGGTGACATGTTATTATAACTCCTCCAGGCCCTCTCTTAATTTGTAAACCCTTTTCAAAACCATGCTTAAGCTTTCTTCCACTTACTGCTCTATTAGATAAAATTCCAGTAAAATAAACACTAGTTTGTGGTTGCGTAATAACAAAATATGAAACATCTAAAATATTTTTGCATGGAACTGTGGGTACCACAAATGATTGCAAAAGTCTGAGCAGTATTGAATAGAGCAAGATAAACTATCACCAGGGTACGATAGTAGTTTGGACGAATATGCCAAAAGGGTTTTTATTCACATATGCACATATTTTCTTAATATGTGTGATTCTGCAGGTCTGCAAAAGAAACGTAGTGTAAAATACAATTTTATACTAAAATTTTTTGAACAAGTCCAGCCTCACAAACTGATTTCTAACTTGAATTTTTACATTGTTTATATTTCATATGAGAAGATTATTACACTAATTTCTTTTTTTTTCCTTTTGTGTAAATACCATTTGATATTTGACAAAGAGCCACCAAAAGAACTGGATTTCTATGAAGCAGAGAATATATTTTTGTTGCAGTAGCCACATATGAAGCTTAGCTTAACCCTTTTCTCTTCTCAGTCTCTCTGACTACAAATTCCCAGCATGGTTTCTCCCCTTCACCGATGCTTTAAGCTGAATTCCAGTCCGAGAGAAAACAGGATTAAAAAGTCTGGTCACAGATATGGCTTCTCTCGTCTTAAGATGAAACTGTGCTAAATACCGCTCAGTATGATCCCATTGTAGGGACTCCGTAAGACCAGCTGTCAGATCTGAAAAGTCTTTGTAGTCGGTGGGGGAAGGGAGAGGGCCCTGTCATCAGGTTCTCATCTGAATACACACTGGAAAATGTTAATGTCAGATGGGTCAAAAGGATGATGTCTGCTTGGGTGGCACCGTGAGCCTCTGTTGCTTCTGCTCCAGTGCCAACCGCACACATGTCAGTTCATTTCTATCTCTAACCGACTGATTCATGTCTACCTGCAGGCCCGTAGGATGGGGGGGGAGGGGCGATTGTGGGTAATGACGATGACTCGGCTCTAAAAATGAGGAAGAAGGTGGAAGCATAAAAAGAGGAGCCGAAGTCAGAACTAACCTTATAGTGTCATATAAGGATATTTATTGAGAGAAAAACAATATTTATCAAGTTGATATTCCTGACTGCAATAAGGGGACAGACGCTTTCAAATCTTTCCTCTACTGTCGCTTTCTTCTTGCCTTCTATTCAGCAACAGTTTGCAACTTATGTCAGTGAATTAGATCAACTTATTATTTTAAGGGTAAAAAGTAAAAACAAAACTTTAAAGTTGAAAAACTTATTTATTTTTGCTCTTAAATCTAATCATTCAATTTAATTTAAACCAAGTTCTAGAAAAAAAAACACAACAGGAGTATTTACTTCTTTACAGTAATTTACTCAGTACCTACTATTGAGTCAAATTATTTGATTGATATCGTTGTCTCAATCCTAGACTAATTCTCCTTGCATCTCGAAGGGTAGATCATAATCCCGCTCTGGTTGTTGATTATTCATGAACTGCCCGTCTCTCTTGATACCCTGTAAAAAGAGAGAAGACAATTACTGTGGAAAATGATTTTCCTCATTAAAAACTAATCTACATATCAGACTAAGATAATCTGAATAAATATATTAAGGGAAAATGTTATCCATAGCAACCTGGTTACACATAAAAAATTGTTCTGGGTTCCTGTGTGACGTCCTTGATGAGTTGCCAATACAATTCCAGGAAGGTTCTCTACTGCTTTATGTTTTTGTTTTTTTTCCTATTTATAGATAATGGTTCTTCCTTTGTTTCACTAGAGTCACAAAATTATACGGCTTTGTAACCCTTTCCAGACTGATGGATGCCAATAACTTTTTGAATTCTTGAATTTCTTTAAAATGGAGCATATGGTATTGCTTTTTGAGACTTAATCTTATTTTCTACTTAATTTCTACTTTATCTGAAAGCTTCTGTTTAAGTTATTTTATGATTGTTCAAGGCTTTATGGTACATAAGCTTGGAGTTGGCAGGTAAAATTAAACTCAACTTCCCAAAAAATTACAGTAGGAGCAGGTTGCTTTTGGTAATGTTTTCCTCTAAAGTGAAATACTTGAGAAGTTATTTTTATATTAAAATTTGCTTGATAATGACAAAAAGCCAAAAAAAAAAAAGCAAGAGAAACGTGAAGGGTGTAAAAGCTTTTTTTATATTTCTGTAATGCATTAAATCTTTAAAAAAAAAAAAAACTCTTTAGAACAGTTACATAACAAATATATTGAAGACCTGAGGGTCGGTTGGTGACCTCCAGTCCTCTGCTTGATGGATCAGTTTGTGATCAGAGAAAGGTGGACGGTAGGCAGGAAGAGAGGAAGCCAGTGTGTCCTGGCACACTCTTCTGTCACCCACGTCTTCATACAAATGGCTTTCAAAGTTCACAGGAACGGCACCTTTAACAGCCCAAACACAATCACAGCATAAATATGGATTAAAACATAAATATGGATCACTATAATTTTCAGTGTTTGCCTAAAAAAAACAGTCTCTTTTCACTCTCCACTCGCCAGAATGTAAGGTGTTTGCTAAAGCCTTGGTAAAGCAACAGTGTTTGTAGTGTCTCACCAAGGCCATGTCTGTCCTCAGGTTGTGGACCATGGTAGGGTTTATAGTCACCAGTAGGATAATAATAATGGGAGTCTTCTTGAAACTGGTCAAACAGACAACGTTTCATCATATAAAGCATCACAAAGCATTTCCACATGTTCAAAGGGGGTGAAAGGTCATCTTCACCTCCAATGTGGATGTACTTTACTTATTGGGAAGATAATGTGATACAGATTGGCAAAAGGACAATTTCAAAGGCAGACCTGAAATGGTTTCTTTATGCCACTTTGCTAAAAAATAATAACAGAACACCAGTAATTGCTCTATGCATCATCACTGCTGGTGAAACCTTTATCTTTGTAAATACTAAAGTTAAGTTGATAATGAAAAGGAAGAGAAATGTGAAAGGGAAATCTCCTAAACTCACTTACTACAATGATTTTCACCCAAATAAAATCAAATCAATAAAACCAATTAAAAGCACACCTGTTAGTCTTTGTTTAGTCTGACGAAATGGCACACATGAGTTGTAAACTACTTCCCCTAATTCCTTCAGTAGCTAGCTAGGCTGCTGTGTTTCTTATGTTTCCCAATCTATGTGAATGCAAGTGACTTTCAATTCTTAAAAGAAGAAAATTTCTGCTTTGCTTTCTGCTTTCTTTTTTCTATAATTTTATGTCAATGTCAAAATTTTCTAATGGAAATTCAAGTACAAATATAGTAAAAAAAAAATCTGTTTTTAACAAACAAAAAAAAATTCAGAGCTGTAGAGGTGCCAATACATGTTAAGGGCACCATATAAAGTAATGGGGGGTAATGTTCAAAGAATGATATGTTGCAGTAAGATATTGAGAGATACTATGTCAGCAGAATATCTTAGGGCATAACTATATAAAATACAATATTGTTTCAAGTCAAATCCAGATATTGCTGAAGGTAAACATGCTTAAATTCAATTAAAGTGAGGTGAGCTCTACCTTCATGTGTATTTGTGAACTGATTCTCCTCTGACCGCACAGCCTGATCTGTTTTATTTTACCTCAATAAACTGTTTTCTTCAATCTTAAATCCTTTTTGGCCTTTTAAAAGAACAAAATGGTCATTTCTCCAAGATCAATGTGTATTTTGAATGCTAATTGTGGGCTATTGATCGATGATCCATCCCTGCGCACAACCAAAGGTTTCATTAGTTTATTCATCCCTTTTCCTTGCTCTGGCTGAAGCTTCCACTTCCTTTAATGCCAGATCTCTTCACCCTTTGCCTAACCTCTTTCCCCTACTCATCTGTTTCTTGGTGTCTCTGCAGATTATCTGTTGCCCTTTTCTCTCCCCCCATCTCCTCCTCCCTCTTTCTTACCGCTGTGTAGCTCTCGTAGACGTTGCTCTCTGTTTCAGATCCGGTGTCAACGAGGAGGGTGCGTTGGGCTCCGGTGTTGATTTTTTCTCTGCTCTCGTACTTATTGGAGTTGCTAGTTGATTGACTTGACCTGCATGTAGAAATCAGAGCTTATATACTTCATGGTTATACTGCTGATAATTCATCCCAAGTGTGTATAAACAGATATACTAATCACACAGCTGCCATACAAACTTATTTCTTATGAACATTTGGCCTTTCATGATTACTGTAGGGCTTTGGAAATAAAGTATTAAGTCTCATCATATTTATAATTATCAATGTTTTTATTAAGAATCTGGTGTAGACAATCAAAAAATAGTGTGTATTGATGAATTGAAAAAACAAAAAAAAGATGATACATGGATTTCAAAGCTTTTATAAATAAAGTAAGAAGAGGGAGACGTGCATTTAAATTCTGTCGCCCCGAGCAATTACTTTATAGAGGCCCCTTTCACTGCACTTACAGCTGCAAATGATTTTGAGCATCGCTCTATGGACTTTGCATAATCCAGAAAGGTAATTGTTTTTTTCAATCATCTCTGAGGGTGGAGAACAACTTTTAAGTCTTTCCACACATTTTTAAATGGATTAACAGCCATCCCTGGATTGGACCGTCCTAAAACATGAATATGCTTTTATCTAACCAACTGTTAGATAAAAGCAATTGGTTAGATAAAACCAATTGCTTTTGGTTTTACAGATGGTATGACAGATGTCATGGAAGATAAACTTCCATGACAGGAACATTTTTTTTTTTTTTTTACAGATTTTCTTCCTGGATTCCTCTTTATTTGGCTCAATCCACAATCTTATCAGCTCTGTTCAGCTTCCCCGCATCATGACGTTGTGACCACCATGTTTCACTGCAGGGGTTTGTGTTCAAGATGTTGTGCAGGGCTAGTTTTGCCTGCATATTGCATTTTGAATGGAGATCATCTGACTAAAGCCCCCTACATGGTGGTTTGGGTCACTTAAAAGGAGCTTGTTATGGCTTTTTTTTTTTTTTTCCTGATGTGGGTTTCTTTTTGCCATAGCAAATAATAAAGTTGTCAATGGATTCTCCCAACTGAACTGTGACTTTCTGTAACTTTTCAGTAAGTTTCCACAGATCTCTTGGTTGCTTCTCTGATTAATCCTAGCTAGTCTTATTACTGGTCATGTATTCCAGTTGTGCCACACAATAACCATTTTAAGGCAATGAACTTTAAATACGAGATACAAAACTTGTTTTTTATAGTGTTATTCCACTTTAAATGTACCCATATGTTAATCCCTAAACTGTTGTGCCTTGTTTCTTGGTCTACATTCTCAAGCAAACTTCTGAGGCTTTCATAGAAACTACATATTTACACTGAAATTAGATTACAGATTACAGACAGGTTAATCGTTTTTACAATTTAGGTGGCTTCTGAAGGAAATATATGTCTGTGAATTTTATTTGGGGGTTATCAGAATCATACAAATGCATGCCAGAAAGAAACAGACTTAAAAACCACATATCATTTTCTATCCATGTCACCATTATACTCTATGTTGCTTTGGTCTATCACATAAAATTGGGAAAAACATACATTCAGGCCCATGTTCATATTGTTTAAATGGTTTTATGTGGCATCATATTGTGGTTTCTTGGCAGTACTGCATGTGTGATGCAAGGTTCCCGACATCAATTTAGACAGAGTTTTATCTAATCTTGTTTTGCCTCCTCAGCTACCTCCAGCACATTAGTGAAAAATCATGAAACGTGTGTATCTCCTTTTCTTCCAGTGAACTCCAAAACCTTGACTTACACATCCTCTTCACTCTTCTGTCCATTCACCACACTGTCCCTTTCTGCCTCTGTAGGGGGGACGAGATACAAGGAGAGCTACTCTATCAAATGTTGAATTTGATCGAAAAACTAAAGAGGCCAGAGAGCAAGAGTGAATGAAAGATTAGTGAGATGTGAAAGAAATTCAATGTAAAAAAAAGGAGGGCAAAGGAAGGTGCTGTAGGAAAGAAAAACCTGAAAGACTGAGAAGGAGGACTTGATGGTAAGGCTGATAAACAAATGGAAAGAGACAAAAGGGGAGAAAGAGAGAGAGGAAGGACATGAAGCCGGCCAATGAGATAAAAGATATGAGTGCAACGTGGAAGTGACAGTTTTGAGGGATGAATGTGGAGCGAGGTAGAGGCTCAGATGGTGAGTAAAAGGAGAGGAGACAAGACACACAAACAGTAAGAGGGACATGGAGCAATGAGGTGGTGCTGAGCTGACAATTACATCATTGCTCAGAGTAATCTCTTTAGAGTCTTGTGCGGTGGAGATCGGAACACTGCAGAGACAAGAAAGCGAGGAACACTTCCCCATCCGCAGATGAAAAAGATAATCACGGGTACTTGTTTTGTCACGCCTGTTTTTCCACTTCCGCCCAAAGAAACAGCCCAGCGAATTCAACACCAGCAGGACTCCGAACACCACTGTGAAGGCCACAGTCAAATGGGTTGGCAGGCCACTCGGAGCTGGTTGCAAGCAAAAACAGAAATATCAGATTAGTGCAGATTAGATAAAGCTAAACTGAAGGTCATGTAAGGATAAAAAGACCTAACTGGTCTCTCAGCAGCTTTTAAATAATTAAGAACTAGCAGATGACAAAAATAGCTACCGCTGTTACAGCCACAAAAGGTGCCTGACTTAGCATGAGGAGCTAAAGGAAAGCCACTGCTTGTCTAACCTGGATTTCTTCAAATTCTTAAAAGACCAAAAGATCTCAAATTTAAAAATTTAAATCTGTGTTATTGTCATTTTGAATATATGTGAAAGGAAAAACTTTACTTAAAAAAAAGAAAACAAAGGCATTTCAGGGACCAAGACAGAAGAAAAATTGTAAATGTTTGTACTGTATACTGTGGACTGAAGTTAACAATGCCAATCATATGAATACATTAGAAAATTAAATAGTGACACAATATTTCTATGGCGCAATTTTAAGCAATTGTCAAAGTAATAGAAATGAGAGCTATTTACCACCAAAGTAACATTTTGCAAAAAATAAAAATTGGTTTCAATTTTTGACAGGAACTCCTGGCCAAATTTCTAATTTATAAATTTACATTTAAATAGTCAAAGAGCCAGAGAAGTCATGAATACGTACAGTATATATAGCATTCGGTGTTCTCAACAAACAGGGAATTATTTTCTTTCTGACACTGAATCATTGGCTTCAAATTGTTTAAGCAACAATAAATGATAACATAGCCATTAAAATTAAATAATTTAAGTGTTAAAGAGTTTCATGAAATGTTCAACTTTTAAAAACACTTTCAGTTATATTACTTCTTTCATAAAATAATGAGGTGGAAAAACTCACCTTGTGCGTTATCATCCGATTGATCCTCTTCTATATCTTTTTTCACTACAAAAAAAGAGAAAGGACATAAAAAACACAATCTTCATAAATGTACTGTTGACATCAGTCCTCACATGATTAATCTGGGGGTAACTCCAAACTGACCCTCAGTGGTGATGGTCAGTACTGCACCGTCGTCAGCATAGCCACTCTCTCCTATGGAGTTTAGGGCATTAACTGAGAAGTTGTAGGTGGTCTGCGGCTGCAGACCGGTAACGGTGAAGGTTGTTGTATCAGGGGGAAAGACATCTACATACATGAAGCTGACAGACTGGTCCCAGATGTATCTGTCAAAGAAAAGAACACTATCAAATATGGCTTTTTTGTTCCTGTAAGGATACTCGTCTTTTTGGACATTTGTCTTTACCGTATGCGATATCTCTGCTGCAAACCCCCATTAAAGCCTGGGATCCACTCTAGAGTGACGGAGTTATGGGTAACACTGACTAGACTAAATGATGAAGGTGGATCTGGGTGATCTGAGGGTGAAAAGGAAAGTTAGTTTAAAAAGCAAATGTGTTGTTTGTGCAACAGCTGAATTTTTCCACACTGCAGTAAAGTCTTTGACAATAATTCAGTTGCTATGAAATGAGAATATGTGCTATTATGAGGGAACTGATTATATGTACAGACTGGCGTTTCACCAAAACTCACAAGTCAGGGAAAGAGACCATTATTAGGAGAAGAAGTCAAAAAACCTATGGCATCTATAGAGGAGCCTCAGAAATCCACACCTGAGGTGGGAAGATATTTTGGCACAACATGTATTAGTCTTGCACTATAGACTGGTGTTTATGGAAGAGCAACTGCATTGTTGGATTGTTGGAAAAAAAAAAAAAAAAAGAAAAACATAATGGGCCTCTGTGGAGTTTTTCATAAGCTACGTCAAGGACACATCAAACATGTGGAATAAGGTATTCTCTTTAGGTCAAAGTCCAGGCATAGAAAGAATCTGTGGCAAGGCTTGGTAAACAAAAATGTTTTCAGACATTCTTGATTCAATCTGAAGAAGCTTAATGGTCATGAATAGTTGTCCTTCCACTTTCAATTATGCGTAATTTTGTGTGGTTTTGTCCGGTCAAATAACAAAATACATAAGTCTGATTGAAATGATTCAACATGTGGAAAAGTGGGATACTTTTGCAGGTGTCAGTGTGTGGCACTGCTTTTTTTAAAGAGACAAATCACAATGTGTTTTTTTTTCATAGATGCTCATTGAAAAGGTGAGCTCAAAAAAAAAAATCAAAATTTTTATGAATTTTTGACTTAAAAAGCTCATTATTTTACCTTATGATTAGCAACAAAAGGCAAAGCTTTGGCTGACTCCTCTAATAACCCAGGGGATGATTTTCATAATTTATATAACCAAACATAAGCAATAAGACATTGCCTCATGATTATTTCCGTATCTACATTGAGAGAGCTCATCAAAGGAGGCTACTCAGACCTTTGCTCTTTTACAAAGCACTGCTTCAGGTAGCCTTCAGAAGCAAAGAGGAGTGTTTCACATTTGGAGCATCAGAAGCAATAAGTTTGGAGAGGAGAAGTAGTCAAGGTTAAATGAGAGAGGTAGTTAAACAGAAGCATAGGAAGAAAGCGCTGCTTGTGCAATGATTCAGTCTGCACACCAGTTAACAAAACTAAGTGATTCCTACATTCAACTCAACTCAAAGAAGGCAAAGAGTTCTCTTTAATATCCCCTTCCATGCTAAAAGAAAGTAAAAAAACAAGTCTTTCTTTCAGCCCCGATGAGATAAGGAAGCATTCAAAATTTATTATCACTGCGTCAAATTAATTATGATAATTCCCACACGGCTGTAAAAAAGAAGAAAATATATGGGCAAAAACAGGGCCAGTATTGGATTGTGTTTTAAAGTTTTTATAGTAAACATTAAATGTGTCCATCGATAGCTGCCGGCATTTGCTGAGAGCTGGACTTGGTTGATTAGACTGGTAGTGTGCAGATACATTCGGTAGCTCGAGGGTGGAAAAGTCTAAGTATGCCAGGAGAGTAAAGCTTATCACTGCAACTCTTATCTGTGGAGGAAGCAAAGTAGTGCTGTGGGCTAGATGATAAGGTAGAGAGATAGAGGAATAAAATAAGACTCTTGTGAACAACAACTCTCTCTGCAGTTTACAGAATCACCGTGGGATTGTGAGGATTCTCCCAAACTATTCTGCAGTAGCTGAGAAGGCTGGATAGAATTTGTACCAGACGGCACGGATTCAGTGTTATTTAACTGTATCCAAATAAGAACAGAAGGAAACATTCATGCTTTCCTGCCAAGTGTGTGATATGAATAATCCCTACCCGGTGTGTGCCATAAAAAAAAGGCTCACTTTGATCAGTTGCCATTCATTTAAAAACATTCATGTAGGATATTTTTATTTTTTTGTCCACTAGAGGGGCAAATTTACAACAATGGGAAAGGCACAGTGGGAGGAAAAGGATGCCAAGGACAGTCAAGAACCAATAGACACTTTCTTGCAGTCTGTTGTCACTTGGTATTTATCCTACCAATCTCTTAACAGTATGGTATTGCGTGTTAACAAGAACAATGAGGCTCAGACACATGGCTTGTGTTGGCCAGATAATTAAACTGAAGGGAGTGTTTATGAAATAATGAAATTGCTTCGCATTTAAAAATAAATAGGTCACAACAGGTTGGTCTATATAATTCAAAACACTGCTATTGATCTAATAACCTTTTTCTCTCTTGACATGCCCAAAATTTGGCACAGCTAGCTTTTTTCTTATTTTTTTTCTCTCCCTTTTGCAAGGCACCAAGTAAGAATACTGCTGAAACCACAGTCACCCAGAGACGCACACCCAATTGCACTTAAAATGGAAATGTATGCAGATGCAATACTTGTGCTGACGAGCTGGATGTCTAGCTTGTCTTCCCCAAGTGAGTTGCGAGCAGTGCAGCTGAAGACGGCGTAGTCCAGAGTGGCGCTCACGTTCACCACTCGCAGAGTACTGGTGTGGAAAGAGCCATCCCTCGCTGCCCTCTCCTCATACCTGCAATATGAAGATTTATGGCACTGAGGTAGGAAAAGGGATAAACACTGTGAGGTCACTAAAGCTTGCTGAAATAACAATAAATAGTAAAATAATGGAGCAAATTTGAGGATTAATGTAAACCACAGGACAAGCTAATTGTGCATGAATGTGAACCGCGCCTCTCATAACTATTCATACCCCCTAACTTATTCATATTTTGTCACATTAATACCAGAAGTTACAATATTTTTTTCGGGTATTAATCAATACAAAGTAGTGGATCATAGTAAAGTGAAGGATTTGGACTGGTTTTAAAAAGTCTATACACTGTATGCAGGCTCCCTGAGCACATGATTTTTTAAAATCAGTTTGAAGTTAGTCAGGCAGGATGAAGAGAACCAGTGAACATTCATTTTCAACTTTTGCCATGGATTCTCTGTTGGATTTAGGTCTGGACTTTTACTGGGCCGTTCTAACACATAATTATAATTTGACCTAAACCATTCGATGTTTAGAGTCATTGTTCTACTTAATAGGGATTCAGTATTGTCTTTTGAAGCCCGTGACAGTGTCTTACTGCTGAAGAATAGTACTCCTCAGCATGATACTAACACTGCCCTGTTTAACCAGTGTGATCGTCCATTCAGGATGATGTAAGGTACTAATTTTCTGCAGCACATATTGTTCCGGAGGTAGGCCAAACCATTCAGCCGCAGCTTTTTTAGCATGTCTGCTATGTACACTACATGGCTTGTGGTAATCTGTTAACAGGACACTTCATGATTTTGGTTTAAGAATAGCTTTCTCCTTTTCACTCTTCCATAAAGCCAGATTTGTGGTGAGGATAAGTAAAGGTTGTCAACAGATCCTCACACTTCCCTCTAGCATCTCCCAGCCTTTTTACTGCATCGCTGATTATTCTTCTCCTTTGTTTTCTGTTGTGCCACACTATTACTATTTCTGGATGATGAAATTAACACCATTCCATTATAGGTCCAAAACTTGTTTTTATAATTTAATTCTACTTTTACCTTTTCCACAACTTCCATATCTGCTGTTCCTTTGGCTTCATAAGATCTGTTTGTTCATTAATTTCCCATAACAAACATTATGAGCTTCACAGAACAGCTGTGCTTATACTGATAATAAGTCACAGCGGAGTTGGGGTGGTATCTCCCAATAAGTGATTTCTGAAGCTATTGGTGGCACAGGATTGTACCGTGTGGTATTAGATTAAAGGGAGCTCTACGCAAATGGACATCACACTATTAAGATTTTTTATTTGCAAGGAAGGTAATAATACTAATCTAGGTAAGATTAATTTTCTTCCCAAGAAATCTGGGAAGATTCATTTTGTTGATCTATGACAAAAATACAACACGATATATTGAATTTTGTGTTTGTCATATGAAGATTAGAAAGGGTGTGTTTGCTACTAATATTTTTTCAAAGAACTCTAAATCTAGCTTTGTGATCAAAATGAACTATGAATAGAAATCAAAATCACATCCTGACCTGGGATTTGCCATATCTATGAGCATCCCTTTCTTTTCCCAAATAAACTCTACAGGAGGAATGCCCTCTGCCTGACACACCAACTCAGCAGTGGCAGTGCCATCCCCTCGACTGGCAACCTTCCTCCACTGGGGTCCTTTCCGAAGTTCCGGAGTGACTTCACAAGGAAAGACAGATGAGGAAAAGTATTCAGAAACCTCAAATACTGCATTTACATAAGTCAACTGAAAGTTTGCTTTGCCTCTTAAACTGAAAAATAACAACAATGGACCTACATTGCACCACCAGCTTCATTTCCACACTGCCAGGGAGCGCTATGCCATTGCTGGCCGTACACTGGTAAAAACCAGCATGAGCCCGAGTCACATTATGAATGGTCAGCAAGCTTGATTTGTTTTCATTGGTCTCCTCTCCCATCTCCACTTCTTCCTCTCCCTGTGGAAGACAGAGTGAGGGGAAATAAGCAAAAGACAGCTGCTATCCCTCAGTACCTGCACTCCCTCTAAGGGATGGTGCACTACCTGTCTCACCGCGTAAAGCAAGACAGGTAGCCTGCCATTATTGCTTGATGTCTGAATGAGAAGGGGGTTCAATACAACAAGCTGAGAGGACAAAGAAGAATAACACCAAAGGCTGTAGAGCCCCAAGACACAAGAAAAAGGAGAGCCAATAAAAGCAGAGGAAAAGAACACGAACCCGACTGCCAGGGGGTGGGTTGGACCACGGAGAGCATCAGCAGATAGAGAGACCACGCCACATTGACAAATGTGCCCTTTAGTCACGCAGCGGTAATGAAAGCTATTTTTCTGGATTTGGGCTGAGTGTGAAACAAGGAGACATGGGGTGGAAGGATAGTTAAAGCCAGTGAATTATGGTGCATCTGTGCATTTAGAGAGCCCATTGATAAACGGTAAGAACAGAGAAAATAACACAGAGGAAGGCAGATAGGGGAAATAGATTCGAGACTGTTGCTGCATAGGCTGTGAGTCTGTGCGCGAGTGCGTGAGTGAGTGTATTTGTGGCCTTGTTTTTCATACGGCGTAAAGACCATTTTCCTAAAAAGTACTATGGTGTGATTGTGAGCTCCTTATAGGAGCAGTTGGTCCCAGAAGGGAACTCCTAAGAAGGAGTTTTGGGGTTAATGTTAAATAAGGGTCGAGGTTAGGCTATATAACGAATCAAAAATTAATTGAAGTCAATGCTAAATTCCTGTGAAGATATATACAGACATGTGCGTGTGTGTGTTTGCTGTAGCACTCACCAGCCATTTCCAAGAGAACATCTCTGGTATAATGGGGTTGGCATCTGCCACACATATCAGGTCTGCTGTTCCCCCCTGGTTAACATACACAGGGTCTTTCTCTGCCTTGACACTCGGAGCATCTGAGTGTGAGGAAAGAGGAAAAGGCTGAAGCAGAAGTGAAGTCAGTCTGAGACAAATCATCCATTAAAAAAGCCATGTTGATTTACGATAATTACTCTTGCACTTGTTTGGCTTTGACAGTGTTCATAACCCCTGGGATACAATACTATTAACTTCTTTCTATGCTCGAGCAAAGATGGCAAATTAATGTGAACTACGAAACCCTCTAATGAGAGCACATCCCTATTCAGCTTATGGCAGAGTGACCAGTTTGCCCTCGTTTTGTTTCCCCTCTCTATCCATCTACACAACAGTGAATCTCTCCTTCCATTCAGAGTCCTCACTTCTTTTCTTTGTTAGCTTCATAAGCTTTTTACACTTCCCATGGGTGCCATGTACATGCAACAGTAAGGCCATTAGTGCCAACTTGTCTGAACCTATGTTCCCTCCTGAAGAACAGTGGCAAAAAACACTAGCAAGAGACAGACCTCTGGGTTGGTAGTACCCACTTGTGTTGGTCTCCTAACAAAGACCGACATTGTTAAGTGGGATACACTGCCACACTTAAAAGCTACTACAATCCTCCATACATAATGAATATCTACAACTGTCATGCCCAGTCAGTGCAGGATGGCAGAATCCATTAGTTGTGTACCATGGGCTTTGGTGAATCAGACAGACCTACATTTTCAGTGCTAGCATTATTAAATCATTACTATCGAGGCAGAGGGCCTAGAGCTTGAGGCTGGGCCTGAGGCAGCGGAGGAAATGGATGGTCTTGTATGGAGGCCTAATAAAGGTTTTTTGAGGATGAATTGAAAGCCAGTTTTGGTTATCTGATACTCTGAAGCTTTAGACAAGTTCAAAATTGTGCTATTAGCAATTGTTGAATTCACTGTACTGCATGAGCAATTATTCAAAAACCACTTTTGAAAGACAATTGAGGAAAGTCAGATGTAATATTGTATCCAGGAAGGTCAGAGTAGCAAGGTAAGTTGAAGAACCTAATATGTGACAACTGCTTTTGAATCATTTTAGCATTTATGTTGAAATGGTACTTATTCGGCTCCAGAAAAAATCTGATTTTTCAACTTGCCAGCACACATGGCAAAATAGAAAAAGATTGTGGCAGCAGCTTGAGAGCACATATGGAAGTAAAAAAATAGAGAAAGTTAAACCAAGTGGTCAAATGCATTCCTAGCAAGCAGGTTTTTAATGTATGAAACCTGAAATAGTACAGCCTGCCAAATACTGCATCCAAACTGTCCTTTGTGACTGCAGGTCTGTGCACATTGATTCTATGACATTGATTTAATATATTACATATATTACTCTGATATGTTTATGCATGCTATACTTGCAGTGTCTTACAGTAAACATCCAGCTTAACAGTGGTTTCGTTGACACCTTCACCGTTTTCACATTTGATAGTGTAAAGTCCGCCATCTTTTCTTGTCACATTCCTAATCTCCAGAGAGTGGTCATCCGACCAGTGATGGCGTATGTCTTCCCCTTAAGAAAAAGCACACACACATATGAAAACCGATAGTAAATTGAGTATTCATTACATGCTCATCAACAGCATGTCCTCTGGCCACTGGTCTCTAAGTGACATCTAATCCTGCATTATTGATTGGCCTGGCAAGATTCCCACTACAATGTGACAATAGGTGTGTGAGGGAGACTTTCTGTACCACAGTACCCAAAAAAAGTAATAGATGTTTTTCCTCATTTGAAAAATACTGTAATTTCATGGGGTTGGCTGCACATAATGGAAGTAGCAGAGCTAACAGAAAGGGTGTGGGTGCAGCTGGGCTCTGATGACATCGACCTGGAGAGGAAGACGGGTTTAAAGCCATTGTGTTGTATTCAGGGAGACAGCAATCCTCATTTAGACTGAATATATTAGAGCTGTAATGAGAATCACATTTGGCAGGGTCCCATGCTGGCTAACCTGCTATGTTTTATTCAGACCCTGAATGGCAGAGCTGAGTGCTTACTTGCTGGCTCAGCTCAACTAGGACCTGGTTTATAGAGCCATCACACAGCCCAGGATCACCTTTGACCAGCATCTGCTTGCGGCGCAGCCAAATGCAGGAGACCACCTCGGGGTTTGCTGAAACCATCAGAGGGATGGTTGCCACATCATCCTCCACCACCTGGACTTCTGTTGCTTGCTCAGAACTGAATTCAGGAGGATCTGACGTAAAAGCAGAACAGAAATACAAATCCAGCTGAATTTATACAAATGTTACATGCACAGAGGAATAAATACAGGCTCCTGTTCACAGGAGTGATAAAATCCAACAAGAGCGAGCACAAAAACCCACAGCACATGCTGAGCACAAAAGCCCGAAGAGACACTAATGAGAGTCAAACCAGTAGAAAGTCAACATCCCACCAATAATTCCAGATCTAACCAACTTCAAGCACTTCGACAACAGGGGAGTGAGGCAGCACAGGAGGGAGAGGGACAGGCATTAAAATGATGCCTGACAGTACTTTTGTCCAAATGCAGATCTGCACAAACACACAGTGACATTCCTTCATGCTCATACACAGCACCGAGCTTTGAAGCAGAGGCTGGCTGCTGCCTGTGAAATGGCATCAAAGGCAAACATGGCTATGCAGCAAAGCAAATGCACAATTAGGACAAACTGCCACAGAGCTCAACAGACATACAAATCACAACAAAGGTTTCCTGTAAACAAAAATATATTGCAAAAATATCCCAACGATGTAGATTTCATCTGCATTGTTAGTGAATTGTACGTTAAAAATGAAGCAAACATTGCTTGGTTACACGTGTGTGACAAATAACTGAAAAATATGTGCTCTTTATTCCTGTCCTACTTACATAGCACATTCAGTTGGTGAAACGTGTTAACTCCCTCTTCCAACACAGGACTGTAGGCCTGACAGATCACCTTCTGATTGTGGTGTTGTGAAGTCAGATTCAGGTGAAGCCTACTGAGCACAGAAACGCCCCCAAACTCAGCCTTCTTGGGAGCCTCCTCAACTCCCTGGAATCTGGGAATAAGTGCCAAATCACAACTGCTAAACAATTTTAAGTTTACAAAAATGCAACTGGACACATCTGAGAAGATGAGTCTCTGTCGTCCTACCTCATTTGCGTTACTTAAAGCTGATTATACCCTTACAAAGAAAGTAGTGGTAAAATGCAGAATATATTATTTGGTGTTTCTCACACTACAAACCTTAAGGGGCCCACTTTCCAGGAAATGTCAGACTTTGGGTTGCTGCTCCCAGAAAGACACTCCAGTTCCATCTGCTGACCTCGGTAAAACACTTCTTCTTTTGCTGTAATCTTCATACTCACAGATGTAACTGGAAAAGCATAATTTAAACAAGAACAACCAACCATTTAAAGAACTTTTCTTTTTGATAGAAACCGAACTAACATACTTGGATAAGCTTATTGGCAATCTCTGAGTTAAGTCTAGGAGCTACATTCTTTTGGCAAAACACAGATCGTCGCTAATAAATCACTAATCACAAATATAAGAGGACATTTTAAAATGTCAACCCCAAATCATTTTGACTGTTTATTGTTTTATCTTATTTCATTAGAACTCTTCTCTCACACATATGACATGACTCTGCCACCACACCTAATACACATAAGTAATGACCACTCACATCAGGAAATTTAAATCAGAATTTGTTGAAATATATACAGTACATAGCTGGATTTGAATGCCCCTTGTTTAGATCCAGATAGTTCTCTTTAAGGATTGGTGCTGTGTAAATAACATGAAGTAAACTGATCGAAACACATCAAGGTGAATGCTATAAGAAATTCAGTTGAATATATGTTATTTTCCAGTGTGCATCACCTTTATTTATCCAATATTGATATTATACATCTTTCAGTTGACTGTGACAAGAATAAAGCTCAGACGGTGTGCATGCATTAGAACAGGAGACATACTCACACTGGACCAGTAGCTTTGCATGTGCTGATATTGTTCTCTTTGCCTCATTTGTGGCATCACAGCGGTAGGCAGCCTGGTTGTCGCTCGCCGTCAGGAGGAGGTTGAGCACCCGAGTTACAACCATATTAGAGGACGTCTGTGCCTGTGCATCTGAAACCCTTTTTCTGTCCTAAAGCATAAATGAAAAAATTAAGATACGGACTGATGTGCAATTCTTCTTGGCCTACATAAATGATATAAGGTAAGATTGCACCTTAAACCAGGTAAGCTTTGCAGGAGGATTCCCTCCAGCTGAGTGGCAAACAAGCAGGGCTCTGGTGCCCGAGCGCAGAGGGATGTCCTCAGGCGGTGAATCAATAAAAACTTTTTGCGGAGGATCTGTTCTCAAAAGGTAAAAATTCTGACATTTACTGTCCCAAGATTTTACAAATTTAAATGTATGTCGTTTTCTATGTATGCTCAGCTCTTGAAGAACTCAATTTTTAAAAAAGGTCTTTGTAAATTATGAAACTGACCAGAATGCTCATCATATCTTAGTAGTTTGGAATAATCTCCACTAAAAGTGGTAAAGTCTGCAGGGGCCTAATGAATGACAAAAGAGCTCTCTGTTTGTATCACTGTTTTGTATCTTATTTCTCCAGGGCTAAGTTACTGGGTTTGGATGTAAACCTCCTGTTCTTATATTTTCACAGAGAAACAGGTGTTGCTTGCCTTCCACCTTCTCCAAAATAGCTGTGATCTCACCTTCTAAATGAATATATAGTGATTTTTTTATTTTATTTATTTTTTCCTGTTTGGTCTAATCTATGCCCTTGGGATGTGTGACAGCTGTGTATAAGTCACAAATTAAATTGTAAGAGCGTAGAAAAGAAAAAAACTTTGTTATGCTCTGCTTCTAAGGCAGTGTGTTGCAAATTACCAAGAGTTAGTCAATGTTCAAATAATACCTAGGAGCATTTTGAAATGAGCTGAGATTTTTCCACCTAAGTTGCAGATGTCTGTAGTTCCTTCAGAGATACCCTGACCATGGTTTCCCTGGAGACATGTCAGTTTAGGTATATGACACTTTGTTTATTTGACCTTTGAGACTAAACAGCACTTTGTGTGATGACATTGAGATTGGTTGACTTCTGAAGGCACATATTTTATTTTGCAATATTAGAGTATAGAGGGTTCCAAATGAGATGGTCAGACAACACCTCAGGTTCTTCTATATTTTGTCTTGGTCTGTGATATAAAACCCAGTTGTGATTAATTCAAATTGTGGCAATAAATTAGAAGTGAAAAAAGAAAAAAAGTATGTGGGGAATGGATATTTTGCAAGAGGCAGTATGCTGCTTCTGAGATGGCACTTTTCCTCAAAGTACTTTTAACAAAGCAATGGAAAAAAAAAGATCCTTACAAATTAGTGTAGGGTAAATCTGGACTGAATTTAGGACATTTCTTTGCTTAGTCCCTGTTCAAATATTATACATTATATTCCAAGGTTTTTCAGTGATTTTCAGTGATTAATTTCTCACTGTAACAAATGTTTGCAGCTGTTAAAAGATAAATGTGGTAAAAAGATTTTTAAATGAAGTGATAAATGTGTTTTTTTTTCCTTAGGAAACAAAAAAACCAATTAGACAAATTAAAAATGTTTTAATATCGTAGCTGATTATATGAAATCCAACTGCACTGTTTTGTTTTGTTCAAATAACTCGTTAAATGTGATTACGATTACTTACAGTATACAGTGAGCTTAGCGGCCTGGATTTTGGAGAGATGTGTGCCGTTATTAAAAGCCTCACAGGTAAGCTCCAGTCCATTCTCCTCCCGAGAGACCTGGTGGGTCACATTGGAGGTGGTTGTCATCCCTCCGTTCTCTCCCTGCAGACACAAAGAGCACGCAACAATTAAGATGAAGAAAACAGGCAGCCTTGGTCCATCGTCCTCAGCTGTGAAAAAGCGAGACAAAAAGCGGAAAAAAGCCACCAACCTCCCTGGTTTGTCTTGTGAATGCAGATGGCAAATTAGCTGCTGTAATGACTGATGTTGTGCATGGTCTGTAATAAATAAGCATATTCATCTGATTCCCCCCGCTTTGCACCCCATTATAAATGGAGCACAGTGTCATTTTGCACCTGCCTGATAGTGGTCATGCCTATGCAGCACATCTGGTTATTAAAGCCATTATTGTGGTGATTACGGTAAAAGCCACAGTCAGAAAGACTAACAAAGACAGTGAACAGGCGCGTCAGTCTTCATTAACTTCCCACTGTTTCACATGCATTAAAGCTCACATGTAGCCCACGGAGTGCCTCGCGCAAGATCAAATGGAAATGCTGCTGCCAGATGAATAAAGAGCTTGTTTAATAATACTCATCTTCTGTGTCAGCTTTTATTCACTTTGATCTTATTAACGTACACAAAAGAGGAGCGGAGCTACGAAATACTCTCTTTCGAATTGGCTGACTCATTTGCAAAAGCTGCAGTGGGCTCATTCAGGGACTGCTCACAGTTGTACTGTTTGCTTTCATCTACCAGGGTTCACATGAGGTCAAATTTCATATTGGGGATTCTTTTTCATTCAGTCGAGGGTCTTTTGCTACCCTAATAAGAAGCTTGATTAAGCAGGAAGCGCTTGCTTGTCTATTAATATTCATGCCTTCTGGACCATTTTAGGCAAAATAGGAACATAAACACAGCTTATTCTGTTTTCTGCTTGCATGAAAACATTTTAAGATGCAGGTCTGATCAGATATTTTTTTGTTGTTGTTGTCACCATAGGCATAGATGTCATAGTAATTTGGGCTCTTAATGATGTATTTCAATGGGTATGAAGCTGATACAACACATAGCTTCATATCCAACCATCCAACCATTATCTTACACTCTTATCCTTAGGGGTGCTGGTACATATCTTCATCAGTCAACGAGTGAGAGTCAGTGTACCCTGGACAGGTCATCACAAGGCAAAAAAGAACATAGCTTCATAGAGCTTTAAAAACAACAACAAAACAATTGGCAAACGAGTTTGAATTACTTTGGATTTTCCCAAAAACAAATTACTCAGATAGGTTTGACATCTGCATACATCCAGCCAAGATAATTTTTTGGCTTAGTAGCTGTTAGCAAGTTGAAGAGAAGATCTGCTTCCTGGACAGATCAAGAAGCAAATCAAGTTCTCATTTTTAGATAAAGAGAAATGATCTCCTGCTCCAAAAGTGAAGTGACAAAAGCTGTTAGAGAAATCCAACAACATTCATCATTATACACCAATTTCTTGCTTTTTAAACACCACCTGAGTTGTATTATGTATAAACGATCCCACAAAAATTGAGCAATTGATCAATATGACTAAATAATATAACATTCATGCCCACGACCAGTCTGTCAGCTCCTGACCAGAACTATCAAACCTACTGCTTTTTTATTCCATTACTCTTCCTGACTACCAGCTCTGTTAGAAACATACACTCTTTGTGTATCTGTGTGCCATCCAGTCCCACCTCTTCCATTGTGACAGAGGTGTTGCTGAGCTCCTTGTGCCCCAGCCACCAGCGAATGTGGACGGGGGGATTACTCGAGGACGCGTGGCAGCTCAGAGTCAACTCCTGCCCTTCGATGGCCTCCAGCGAACCCGACAGCGTCAGCTTCGCAGGACCGACTGATGAGAAAGCGCATACATCCACAAGCAAGCACACAAAGATAAGTCAGTAAAAAATATCACCCCGCGAACAGCACATTCAACAGCTCCCTATTCTGATCACAGAGGCAGCGCAACTATTTTAGGATGTGAGACACAGAGCTTGTATCAAGGGTGAGAGTGAAAATCACTTTGAGTGGCAACTTGTTTTCTCTGGGGGGTTTTTCATTGTGGTTTCTAAAGTCTGCTTTATTTTAACCAGAAGGGGAGACAGGGTACAATCGCTGCAGGCGATACGATGCAGTTGTATAAATCCTTCAGGGCAATACAAAGGCTGGGGAGGGGGGTCTGAGCTGACAGGTTCAGAGAAGAAGGTGGGTCATGTGTGTCAGTTTGTTGTCACATTTGTGCATATCCCATATTCCACATTACTGCACTCCCTCTCTTTCTATCTCTCTCTATATATTTATATATATATATATATATATATATATATATATATATATAAAATAGGGCTTAAACGATTCCTCAAATAATTCAAGTACCTCGATTATTAAAATTCCTCGAGGAAAATGTTCCCTGCGTCAAAGCTTCGTTAATTTATTTTTTATTATTTAGCGCGCCGTGTTCCAGCCGGAACATTATTTGCATTGTGCGGGGTTCTCACTTCTGCCTCTGAGTTGTTGACAAAAGCTAAATGTTAGCGGCATAATGTCCAATTTTCAAGTTCGGCCCGTGGGGATTTTATTGATTGATGATAATGCCCGGGTTTTCATCGTTTTGGGGGACCGGGAGCTGCTGGTTGAAAGTGAACGGCAGGAAGAACGCTGCAGGAGTATTTATACAGGTGAGCGGATAGAACAACACAATGAATTTCAAATTACCCCGGTCTGAACAAACGGGTGGCGGAAATCATTGTGGCAGTACATGGCTGGTAGATGAGTTTCTGAGTGTGACGAACAAAGGTGCTGTAAATATCCTGTATTGCTCCCCCCCGTTCTTACATTCGTCCCCTGGTCTACCGGTCGTCTTTCCCCCCTGACTTACGTTCATCTGTCCCCTGATCTACTTCCTCCTCTCCACCCCATCTTACGTTCGTTCGCCTGCTCCCCACCACGTCAAGACCCCTACTCCAGGTGACATTTCCCATATTCTCAAACCCAAAGCTTGACAGGTATGAGGCAAGGTGAGAATACATCTATTAAACTGACTGAAGATGAATACATAAGCTAAAAGCTGGAGCATGGACATTTTCTATAAGTGTATTTGTGAGCCTGCCTCTTTATCATTAAATTGAATATAATTTCAGATCTTTGTATAACTTTTCTTCAGGTTAACTTAGAAAGTGAGCTATTATTGTTACAGGTTAGTTTTCTACACTACAAAAAAGTAACTGTTAGGGAAGCTCAAAAATGAAAAATTGGACGGATGTTGATATCCGATAGTAACACCGGTATTATGCCAGATTTACCAATATTTTATAAAATTTTTTTATCCCATTAATCGTAAGAATAATGGGTAGATTACTCAATTACTAAAATATTAGTTTACAACAGCCCTAATATATAACAAAATATATCCCTTTTTCTCTAAAGGATATATTCAGTTTGAATTAATTTCTCACCTTTCTTGACCACAAAATCTTTTCCGTTAAATAGATGGATCCAAGAAAACCCCCTGACTTCAGTGACAAGGCAGGCTTCCAAATGTTGGGACGTGGACGAGGACTGCAGCCTGTGGAAATGACTGTAGGACGTTCTAGAGGGCTTCTGCTTTCTACAGAAGGGCTGGGGTTAGGACGAGCCAGGGGTTTCCTGTCCCCTGGTGATATTCCTCCAGGAAGAGGGGTGCTGCTGCCCTCCACTGCGCCAGGCAGAGGGCTGCTGGTGCAGCCTGACGAGGTGGGAGTCGGCCGAGCCAGAAGCCTTCTGCTCCCATCAGTTGAACCCAAGGTCGGGGTGAGCCGAGGAGCAGTCCTGCCTAGACTGGAGCAACAACATGAACAGAAGCACATGTTCGAAACACCACCAGCCTCAGCAGGAGACATGGCTGCTCCACGAGGAGAAGAGGTTGGGAAATTTCTCAATTAAGTGTTTTTCATAAAGTCAGATTTGTTTCAATGGTAACTGAGGTTTCTGTTCCGTTATAGGTTAGTGCGCCACCCTGTGGTCAAGGGTCAACGCTGGTGTCCATGTTCAGAGGAATGGGTGTGACTTCCTGGGGAAGAGGAACTGCAGCAGTGGGTCAGTACTACAAGACTTTGAAAAAAGGATACATTAGTACAAAAACCCTGATATAGTGTATTTCCTTATGTTGCACATTTAGCATTTTTATTGTCAGCTGCATTTTGTGCATCTTAATATTTGACTCCCATACCTTGCTGACATTGATCCTGCTAAGAGGCCTGCAATGTTGACTAAAATCACTAAGAAATGTGAATGTCCATCTGAACTGGCGAGTTTAGGAAATTTGCCATAAAAATAAAAGTGCATTATGCACTTAAAAGGTTTCTGCACTCCTTCAAACTCATGATCTAGTTGTTGTATAAAACCTTAAGAATTGATGCTTCTGCAGGAAGAGGAGAATCTGGAGATGATGGAGAGGTGAAAGTTCAAGATTCCCCGGTAGGACTCACCACCGCCATGCAGGGTGCTGGTCCCCGTAGAGACTCGATGGGCAGGGGAAGCAGGTAGTTTTCTTGATTTTATATGGTACCTCAGATGTTGATTGTAGTTATTACATTATTACTGCCACACTACCAAGTGTAGTTGGCATGATGGTTAAATTTGACCTGAACCCTGGAACTATCTTATGGATTATTTGGATATATTTATTTTGCTATCTAGTCTTCTTGGTTGATTGTAATTTTATTCAGTCATATGAACATTGATATTATTAACCAACTTAAAAATAAACAAATAACCTCAATAGTGAATAAAATACAGTGATTTGTGGTGTAATCTGCAGCCATTTGTTTCAAAAAAATCTGAAAGACATCTACCGATATGTACTTTTCAAAAATGTTTTTATCTTGTGACTATTGTTGGTCAGGTGTAAGTTTTGATTTTGCAGTCCAAAAATGGGTTCCATTGATGCTACATGAACATAAAGAATATGTTTGTCAGTAAGAGCTAAAATTTGCTTTACTTTTGCCACCAGGAAACACATTAGCAGTCCTGGCTGCTATGGTAATTGATGGGTAATTGATGAGTATTATGCTTTCTCCACTGCTGAAGTTTTTCCCCTCAGATGGTTGTGGGACTTGGAAGAGCAGCTCTGCCGCAACTTGGAGTGGGAAGAGGACAGGCTTTGCTTTCTTCTTTGCCTTCAGGTCAGATTAAGCCAGTTTGTCCAACATCTGCTCCCCAAACAACCCCTCTGACTCCGCCTCATCCTGAAGGTACTGAAAGCTTCAGATAACTGACCGTCTGTCCATGCATTTTCTAAACCTCTTTACACTATAATTTTTCTGAAGGTGTTTTAAAATGTATTAAGTTGTTTGTCTTGTTATATAAATAATCCAAAGGAGTTTTGAAAGTTGTTCCAATGACTCAGGACTTGCCTGTGCCTCTAAGTAGTGCACTACCAAAGAAGGAGATGACAATTGAGGCAGTACAGTAAGTATGCTTCTGTTGTGTGCTTTTATATCACAGTCATTAGACAATATCAGCTCTTAGTCACCCACAACATTTTGTCCTGGTTTTATCTTATTTGGAGGCGGTTCCTTCATTCTTTCATCATTCAGAGGGTTTTGTTTTAGTGTCTGGTGTTGCAAAATAGTTTTATACAGTTACATGTTCTGTATCAGAAAATAAACACTTGCAACCAAAGTAAGTGTTACCACCTCATCCAGCTGTAAATAAATAGTTTATTTTGTTTAACATTTTTGCTAAAGTATTTTACAAATACAAAGCTTACCTGTCCTTTCCCTTTAGTTAATTTCTATTTATATTTTATTGTCTCTGCTTAGTATTCCAATTAATAAAGCTGGAACAAAAGGAGCTCCCATAACTATTGGGTCAAACCACATCGCAGTTTCATGCAAGAATGAAGCTATGTATCAGTACCATGTCACCTTCACGTAAGTTCATGATTTCATGGTGTCGCCTTTTCTTCTCCATCCAGCAAAACATGACAAAAACCAAAGTTTGATTTCAGGGAATGTTTTGCACTATAAGAATTTATATATTTTGTTAGAAGATGAAGTTTTTATCTCCATTTTGAAATGCCTTGAATTTTCCATTAGTCCGAATGTTGAATCCATGGCGATGCGTTTTGGCATGATGAAAGATCATCGCTCAACCACAGGAGAAGTGGTGGCTTTTGATGGCTCCATCCTTTACCTGCCAGTTAAACTGAAAGACGTAAGTTTGATAGGGATTGTGTTACTCATTATAGTTGAGAGGAGACCTGGACAACTAAAGTTTTCTTTAAATCTTTTTTTTTTTTTTTCAGTCTACTTAGTTGGTTTGATTTGTTATTATATCAACTATTCAAGGTTTCCCCAGAAAACTCGCTGAGCCCTATGGTTGGATGCTAGGGCAGTCATTCACCCGTCATTTTTTAAGTAAAAATTTTTTTAAAGTTGACAGGAAATTTTAAAATATCATTTGATAATCATGTGTTATTGAAAGATTGGGAAATTAATACCTGAACACTAACTATAAAGTCTTAAAAAATGCAAACATTTTACAAGGACTTAAAAAAAGCAATGCTTAGCCTCGTGGGGGCACAAGTAAAGCCTGGTGGCCCGCCAGGCTTAAAATACATTGGGGGAAACCCTGAGTATTTCTGGAATCAATTCCTTAGCAGATTGGAAATCTCTGTGGATTAATTTGACTAATTAATAGCTTTTTATTACCTTGCAGATAAGTGGGAAAATATACCCAAACTGACAGTTTTCTTGTCTTCCTTTAACCTTTTGATGAGATGCAGGAGGTCCTTTTAAAGAGCTCAAGACGGACTGATAACCTAGAAATAGAAATCAAAATCCAGATGACAAAGATTTTGCCCCCAAACTGTGACCTTTGCATCCCGTTCTATAATGTGGTTTTCAGAAGGTATTTCACAAATTTGTTTTGATCCTTATTTTTGACACTAAATGTAACCTATTGAAATCTCATACATACATTTGTCTGAAAGCAATCCAGACTATTTTAAGAAAATGACTGGTTTATTTTTTATCCCTTCAATGTTTTCCTTCTGGGATATACATTTTTCCTCAGTGCTGTAGAATAACATGTAGCTGCACAGATAACAGGGTATGACTGTAGTTTTTCTCTTTCAAGGGTGATGAAAATCATTGGGCTGAAGCAGGTGGCCCGAAACCATTATGATCCAGAAAGCGCTGTTTTTCTTGAAAAACAACAGTTAGTATCAAGTTCACTTTCACCCTCAGAAAATTTGACTCGCTAACATATTGAGCATTCTTCTGTTTGGCTTCGTAGGCTTCAAGTGTGGCCAGGCTATGCAACCGCTATTAAGCGCACAGATGGAGGTCTGTACCTGTCTGTGGAAGTGACTCACAAAGTTTTGCAGAACAACTCTGTGCTGGACTTGATGTGAGTTTACACTTCAAAATAAAGAGTTGTTTAGCCTTCTTAGCAGGAGATTCCAGGTCTGAATGAATATTTTAGCAGTTTTTGTTTCGTCTTGTTGAATTTTGCTAACCGTGTTAAAGTCTTTCAGAAATGTCAACCACTTTATACATTGCTTATTCCTACATGAACAGATGGTTTCTAAAGAATTGTAATATAAAAGGTTGATCTAGTTCAGTAATTCAAATTACAACATTATTACATACACGGTATGTAATAAGCATTTGTCTAAGTTTTCAGATCAAGAGTTACAGCTAATTCAAAGGCAAAAGTCATTTTCTTTAAAATAGAATATATTAGATTACACCGCTATAAAATAATTTTTAATATAGAAATGTCAGCCTACTTGAAAGTATGTTTATGTACTATACAAGGCTTATTTTGAATGAATTTCGCGTGTAGCATTGAGGCGACATTCCTGTGGCTCTGCCAAAGTGTTATGAGAACCTAAAGTCCAGGGTTCCTCATCTTCCTCTTGGCAGTACTCTGTAGACGCTTTATGGGCTTCTGATCTGCCCAGTTTGTTGGCCAGTCAAGCACAGTGATACCACGGCCATTAAAGCATGAAGTGCTCCAACATTCCCTGGTAGACGACATGATTTGTCTCCTCAAATCACCCGCTATGGACATTTCACACCAAACCTCAAACAAATTGAATCTTGTTTTCAAGAGAACATAAGACCACTGAACACAGCCGTTTCATCCAACACCTTACCCTGAGACACGTCTGACATTTTCTCTTGTTCAATTTTTAATTAGTACTAAAGAATATTTCAGTATTCTGAGAAACTGAATCTTGGGTCTGCATTAGCTGTGAGCCAGAATCCAGTCAGAAAATGTTTGGACTATATAATTCTTAGTGTAATGAATCTTTTAGTAAATAACTTTTTGATAACATTCTAAGTTGGATGTATAGTAGATGGACATCTATTGTCATTTTTTTATGACAAGGCAAATTGTGAGCTCCATATGTTCTTCACATCACACTTCCTAATATATCCTTCATGGCTCTGACTCTTTTCCAGAATGTAGTTAGTTTTTTTTTCTTCTTTCATTTGTGTTTATTTCATTTTTTTCACACATTGTCTGTAAGAAAGAGGAACATTGCACAAATGTCACCGTCTATTTTGGGCTCTTTGTATAACTTGATGGGTTTAACACTGTAATATTCTCGTCTGTCTTCTGGGAGGGAACTGTGAGAACCTTTTGCCCAAATAAGTATTTCCGGATATAATTGAGGTGATTTGTTGAGAAGATAGTTGTCTAATGACATCTGAATTTGTCCATTTATAATTTCATAATCTCATCCCAGCATCAAATTAGTGAGAAAAAGTACCACAAACCAACTTATGGGGCTACTTGAATGAAATTTTTTTTTAAAAGGGAAAGGCTCAGCTGGTGTCCTGATGTCTTGTAGGAACATGCTGTACAGACAGAGCAAAGAGAACTTCCAAGATGTGTGTACCAAAGAACTAGTGGGATCCATAGTTATCACACGCTACAACAATCGCACGTACCGCATTGATTCCATTGAGTGGAATAAGTCTCCTAACGACACCTTCACTTTGATGAATGGCACTAAAACCACCTTCTTGGAATACTACAGGTGAGACTCTTCTGCATCGTCTTTGAACTAATCAAATCTCAGCAGGAAAAAGTGCAAGTCCGTTAAATATTTTGAGCTAAATCAGAAATTCTGTTCAAGAACAAATGTCCTGCCCTAACTCTACAGATTTTAGATTCATGGCTTTTGATTTTGTTACAGTAAGAACTATGGAATCACAATCAAAGAGATGAACCAGCCCTTACTCGTGCATCGACCAAAGGAAAGGTCCAAACCAGGAGGGAAGGTAAAATCTCCATTCACCATCAAATGAGTTCACGATGAATTTAAAAGTTTAAAACGACACATTCATAGTAAAACAGTCACTGTCTTTCATGTGGACTGCTCAGTTGACATCCATTACTCTTGTCAGAGTACACTACCACCACCTAGTGGTGGCAGCAAGTCTTGCTCAGCACCACCAAGTTTAAGGTTTATGAATTTTAGGTGTCATAATCATGGTGGATTTTGGAATTAATGTTTTTTCTCCTTAATGTTTTGGAAAGAACGGATCACTGTTTGCAAATCAAAGAGTCAGATCCGCACAATAAATTTGACATCAGCTACCCAAGAACGATTAAAACTTTTATCCTTAATAAGAATATAAAACTTCAAAGAAAGATGCTCAGGGGTTTATCTTCTTACTCTTTCATTTTTGTTTCACGTCTGTTCCTTTCCTGCAGCAAATCATCACCGGTGAGATCCTTTTGGTGCCAGAGCTCTCCTTCTTGACAGGAATCCCAGAGAAAATGAGGAAAGACATGAGAGCTATGAAGGTAAGTGTATTGCTGGGCCAAAACCTTGTCAGCATTTAGTCTACCAAAACTTTGACCTCAATACATAGGTGAGACAGAATTTAAAATGTAATCTAATCTTTGTTGTGTTCCTTAACTTAAAGAACATTCATTCATTGTTTTTAAGTTTCTTTAATTCTGTATGTGAGGCTCTATTTTTGGGGGTGATTCAAGTAAGTGAAATTCTATCTCACTATGTTCACATAGAGTAAGCATGGCATGTTGCTACTTTCACAGTAGCAACACGCTAAATAAACCTTAGTGCTCTTCAGGCTATGCAGGAACATAAGCACATATCTGAACTTTTTAAATGATATATTGTTCACAGAATGCTACAAAGTTTTTTTCCACACCAAATACATTTTCTGTTTTTTCATGAAGAAGTGGGAGGACATATTTATGCTTTCTTTCATCTTATTTATTTTAGTGATGTTCAGCACTTTGTTTCAGCTGTGGCTGGTGTTGAAGTGCTTTATTAATAAAGTTGATGATGATGATGGTATTGCTAATGTGATTATTCATTTAACATCATGAGATTTGTCTTTCACATTTTACCAGTGGTGTTAAAGATGATAGGATTTCTGTTCTTGCATATTTTACCAGATTTTATTATAGTGTGCTAAATACATCTGTTATATAAAGAGTTGAAGACAATTAGTGGAGGAATTAAAGTGCTTTTGGGTAGCAATGATGGCACACTTGTGGTAAATGTTAATGAGCGTCTTAATTTTTTACAGGACCTGACCAATCACATCAACGTGAGCAGTGAGCAGCACACCAACTCCATAAAGCAACTTCTGAAGAACATCTGCTCCAATCCTGAAAGTGTGAAGGAGCTCAGCCAATGGGGACTGGAGATCGGCTCAGAGATCGTCATAGTAGGAACCTGACACTACAGAGAAAAGTTTTTAATTACTTTGCGTTTGGGGAAGACGGTAATGCCAAGTTCCTCGGACACATTTTGTCATGTTGCATTACTGGGTCTATCAAGAAAAGTTTTGCTCAAAGTGTCTGATGCAAATTTGACAACAGTAAGCTTTTTAAGTTCTTGTTTTAATCATTGAACATTTGATTCTTCAAGTGAAATAATCATCAGAACCAAAGTTCTTCAGTCCTTAAAGTTTAGAGAAAAACTGATCCTGAATCTTTGATATTTTGGTGGCACAAACTAAAACATATTCAGCAAAAAACATTAACCATTGACACCAGTTTTGTTGATTTGAAGAATGTGAGAAGTCAAATTCACTCAGGTGTTGGACCAGCCGGTAAACGATGCATTCAATTGAAACAGGTGCATTGAAGCAGGCGGTTGTCTGAAACATATAGGACAGTGATCCCTGAGGACCATAGTTGGAGACCACTGGGTTAGTGGTGATTTTATTTTTTATATTTGTCATCTGACCTAAATGTCATCTAAGTGGGCTTGCCCTTATTTACTCATCTAAAGACAAAGTGCTGCAGGTGTTTTTTATTCAGAGACCTATATGTGCCCCACTTGGACAACAACTGATTCTAAAGAAACATGTAGCTCTATGCAGAAGTTGGCCAAAATATGTTTTCATGGCTGATTAGTTTTCATTGTGTTTCTACTTTGGCTCCTTTGTCATTCAAATATGCCAACGTGTGATTACCGTATTTTCCGCACTATAAGGCGCACCGGATTATAAGGCGCATCTTCAATGAATGGCCTATTTTAAAACTTTTTTCATATATAAGGCGCACCGCTTTATAAGGTGCATAAAATAGACTCTACAGTAGAGGCTGCAGTTACGTTATGCATCCATTAGATGGAGCTGCGCTAAAGGGAATGTCAGCAAAACAGTCAGATAGGTCAGTTAAACTTTATTAATAGATTACAAATCAGCTTTCTGACAACTCCGTTCACTCCCAAAATGAATAAACAGCTGTTTTATTATTTTCCCCGAGGTAAAGTCAGTGACGTGNTTGTACTGACACTTCTACTTGCTGCTCTCTGTTCAACAACCCACTGTTCGAGTTTGTCCTCCAACTGTAGCCGTCTCGCTTTGTTCCCTCGGAAACTCTGTTTAGTCTTCTTTACTTGGTGCAGGTCATCTTGTTGCTTCCTCCACTTACACACCATTGATTCGTTAATGTTAATCTTAAAAGGAGCCATTTTGGGGTCTTTACACAAACATACAAATGGAAATGAAACAGTATGCTTCGTGCAGTCATACATCCCAGTATGCACCGCGCGCTTCTTCTTCTACGGGGGAAAATGAAGTCGCCGACTGCTTACCGCAGTTGCGAGACCTGTTGTGGCTAGGCCTGTCACGATAACAAATTTTGCTGAACAATTAATTGTCTCAAAAATTATTGCGATAAACGATAATATTGTTTGAAGACCTTTTCACACTGATTTAATGGAAATGACGTAATAATACATGCGATTTCCTGCCAAAGATAGATACACTTTATTTTCAAAAGAACACTTAACACTAGAACTGATAAACAAAACATCCAAAAACAAAAATAAAATGGATTCTCAGTCTCCATTAACAAAAAATTTACTTGAATAAAAACTAAATAACAAAAAGCCAAAGTGGAAATAAATACTGCATTCATCCAAAAGAGTGCAGATTATAAAGTCTGTATACTATGTTGCCCTTCAGTAATCATTAGATTTAAATAGAGAAGACGGGCACATGGACTACCTGATGCAATAGTTCACACTACTCGGTTTTTTGCTCCTATTTTTCCCCTTACGACAATCTTAGAACGTTGG
>CAEFZX010018359.1:0-41358 GCA_903066825.1 Alfaro cultratus
TATATATAATTATAAAGTGGAAGGACCATAGTTTTGAGAAATAAAACTGGTTTGCTTTATGTTCTGCCCCTCTGGGTCCATGCTAGGTCAAACAAACAATCAATCAATCAATCAAGTTTATTTGTTTAGCACATTTCAGCAACAAGGCAATTCAAAATGCTTTACATCATAAAAAACACAAGAATACAAAGTCATAAAAGACAAACCAGTAAACATTACAATTCGTCAAGTGCCATCGTTACACATCAAAATGTCGTAAGCAACTCTAAACTGGGTGTTCAGTCAATCTTTTTGGGTACCAGCTTCAATATCTATATCTACACACCAAAACATCATCCAGTTTTCTAAAGAGTTTCAATGAACAACAATTTTCAAGTCTTATCACACATTCTTAATTGTATTTAAGTTTGAACTTTAACTAGGCAACTCTTTTAATGCATTACTATGCTTTGCTCTAACCATTGCATTGTAGCTTTGGCTTCATGCTCATTGTCCTGCTGGAAGGTGAACCATTAGGGTGAAGAAAATTTCTGTTCGGTCTTCTTCTTTCAGCCTCCACCATGTTCACACGAACTCTTTACCATCTTCTTGGTTCCTTTTGAAAAATTCATCCTCACAGCAAAGTGCTGTTACTACCATGTTTTACTGATGTGTTCAGGATTCATATGCAATGTTTCTGTGAAACAGTGTTTTGTTTCTCAGCTGACTGGAGCATCTTCTTCCACAGGTTACTGGATTTTTGTGGCCTTCATTCAACAATCGATTTTCTCCCCACTGTTCCATAAGAGGCCAGTTTTGTAGAGTGCACACCTAATAGTTGTCATGCAGACGTATTCATCCACTGTGGATATCAGTGGAACTTTTCCACAACTTCCTTGGTCTTCATGTTGTTGATTACTCTCTAATGTTCTCGAACAAACCTCCAAGGGCTTCAGGGAACAGCTGTGCTTAAATTACACACTGGTGGGCTTTATTTGCTCACACTTAGATCTTTTTATAGTTAGTTGATCTATCACATAAAATGCCAATAAAATACATTGTAGTTTTTGCAACATTGCTAAACTGTGAAAAACGTGAGGGGGGCCGATATTGTTCAAATTAACTGTGCATGCATTCATCAGTGCACTGTTCCTTTACACCTTATGAACCACCAGATCCACTTAAGCCTTACTGAGAACTCACACTTGGTTTGTGTTTCAGAGCTTGATTGATGAAGTTTATTCTAAGTAGAAACAGGCACCATAAATTATAGTTTCTTATCACACTTGGCCTGTATTGGCCAATCCAAAGCACATGTTTGTATCAACCAAACACACACTATCTAGTTGTGTATCAAATAATGTTTTGCACATGTCAGTTTCCTATTGGTGATGTTTTTCTGTACAGCAGCGCATCTTTTGAAATACGCTGCATATAAAAAGTAACATTTATGCACAATAGCATATATGGCTTTGCATTAATGACTATGCCTACAGCTGGATCTGTCTCAAGGTTTTATTTGGTGCTACGGTTTCCTAGGTGTACACTTCTTTCCGTTGTGCAACCTAAAGTGACCTTTTCACTCATTCATCCTTCCCCACAAGGTAGCAAGCCGAGGCCAAGCCACTCAGAGCCGGGGGCCTGCTCCCTGGGCCCCATGGATAGCAGGAACAAGAGCCAAACCTCAGACAACAGAACATGACATGAAAGCCCCGCATATTTTGGCAGAGGATTGCTTGACTCATAGCTGATTACTTTTTTCCTTTTGCATCCACTCTCCCCTTCGCTGCTCTACCCTCCCCTCCCCCTTGCTTTCTGTGAAGTCTTGACAGTCCAATCAGGCACCATGGTTTACACAGAATGCGTTAGACTTCATTGTTTCGACTCATTACGACCCACTCGCATAAGCCTGTGTTGATCTGCATACCTTTCAATTTGCGTGAAGCCAGAAGAAAAAAATGCAAATAGTGCGAGGCGGAATTGAGCATGTCCTTATCTGAACACAATCAGGCTTGCCGTCGCCCCAGGGCCGGGTCTGTTTCTGCTGCTGGCAGCCGCGGCGCAGTATGTTTTGCTAAATCAATGTGAAAGTCTGAGCAGAATAGGAAAAGATTTTTTTTTTGCAGCTTCTATCAGTGGAACAAAATATTCCCTATTAATATCCTCCCCTGGACTCATTATTCAAACCACAATTAATCAGGAGAATGTAAGCAATGCTCAGTCATAGCGAGGGCCTGGTTTGAAAGCAGAGCGAGTTAGTGGTGTTCATGTCAGATTATTCAGTTAAATCGACTTCTTCTTTCTTTATGTGTTGTGTTCTTATTCTTGCGACTGATCTGCATTATATGGGAGTTGGCTGTATTTTTTTACAGCAGCTTGTTTAATCAACATCCTGTGAGCTTCTACTTGTGTGGTTTTAGTCACTTTTTTTAGTTTAAGAGGCACAGCAGGTCTTTATTAGTCGGACTCCCTCATAGTGACATCCTTCATCATTTTTCTCCCCTTCTTGTCTTTATCCATCTGTCCCTCCCCCTGTCCTTCCCTGAAATGTTGCCTTGCCGTCAGGCTATCAGGTCGGATCATTATTTTGAAGCTCAAACGGGCTGTCTGGACACAGGATTGGGGGATGAATTGTCTCGTAGAGCTGGCAGCATTAACAGCAGCTTCAGCAACCAGGACAGAGCTGTTGGCCTTGTCTCCCTCTCATCCTCACCTCAGCACTTAGGATTACTCTGTTGTTTTCTACGCTGCTCAGGATGACTAAAGTGCCTCGCAGACAGACCCCTGTTAAAAACATATCCATCCATGGCTTCAGACCTGTGAAGGATGAGGAGCTACACTTTGATACAGAGAGTCGCCTGAAGGGGGGCGTCTCGCTATGAGTTTTGTCAGCAGCAGCAAGAAGGCCGACAGAAAGGGGAAAAAAATAGAAAAAGGAGGAGAAAAAAGGGGAAAAAATGGCCCCGCCATTCCTCGTTCGCGATCTGAAATCCTAAATATTAGAACTTGAGCTTAAGATGTGTTGCGTCAACTCTGAGACCAGATGGAGTTGTGTTTGGGTGTCGTTCCTCGTCTCAGATGAAGGCACAGTTCAGATGAAGGGGTGAAGAGTGACAGAATGTGACAGAATTATGTTTGCTGCCATCTTTTGTTTCTGTGTCCTGCAGTAGGCAACAGAGGTAGGGATAAACAAATTAAACACTATCACAACTACAGTGCTTTTAAAAATGTTTAACACCTGTTTAGCTACCATCACAATCCTAAATATGTTTTATTGAGCTTTAACGACCAGCATTAATCAGTGTCAAGTGGTGGGAAGTTGGTACATTGTTTACGCATTGCTTTACACACAAAATTTGAAAAAGGAGGAGGGTGTGCATAGGTATTTAAAGTCCCTACATAAAACACTTAAGAAGTCGCCTAATTAGTGAATAGAGTCCACCTGTATGTTACTTAATCTCATTATGAACCCAGCTGTCCTGTGAAAGCCTCAGAGGTTTGTGGGAGAACATTAGTGAACAAACCCAAAGACCAAAGGATGCAGCAAACAGGTCAGGGATGAAATTGTGGACAAAACTTAACATAGATTTAGTTTATAAAACGATTTTTCAAGCATTGAACATTTCATAATGCACTTCAAATTGTAGATTGAAAATCATTTGAAGATGGCAATGCTGTAAAACTACCAAGACATGGCTGTTCACCATAGCTAACAACCGAGAGGTTTGTGGTAATTGTGGGAAAGCTGCATAGTTCCACAGGTCAGGTGGGATAATTTATTGACAAGTCAAATATTCTTCATAAAAAATATACTCCTAAATGCGGAAGAAGCTGACATGGTCAGATGAGTCTAAAAGCAAACTTTTTTGGCCTAAATGTGGACAGAAACATGTGTTAAGCATATCTCTTCTACGATGTCCGTCAGATGTCACAGATGACTGATCTCGTGGTTTCACTGAGACGGAGAAAGTGGGCTGACGTTTCAGTTTCTGAATGTGCAAATCTGTTAACAACATGTAGTAGATTTTAAAGAAAAGTAGTTCAACAATGTGTCGAATCAGTTAGACTGAAAAGCAAAAGTACTTCTGCAGCATTGTACTAGTTTCGTTCACTGGCTGAAGCATATACAATGAATCATTAAAAATTTGCATTCTTACTTTCCAAAGGTTTTTCGGATGCTGTTGTAAGCCTCATGTTCTCGTTTGGCTAATAATTATAAACAGACAACGGTTCCAGCGTGGATCTCAGCAATGTGAGCATAATGTAGAGAAAATATCTTCGCGTCAGGGATGACAGTTCACAAACAATGACTGGATTAAGCTGTCATTCTTTTTCCTTGTGAGACACTAATCAGAACAGAGATGGATTAATTACTGATTGTTTAGCAAAAAGATTTGCAGGGTTTAGGTGTAACCTAATTAGATCTTGTTCTAATAGGAGCTTAACATCGCGCCACGAGCCTTATTAACATAACCCCTGATATTCCCAACCCCCCCACCCCACCCCTATATGAGGAATCCATTAAAAGGCTCCTTGGCTGATGACTGTCCTCATGTTCACTTGCACATTTCTTCCTCCTCCCCTGTATTTTCTATGGTAGTGGTGAGTGATGGTGCCATCTGGTCTTGTGGGAAATTAGAGGCAAGCGCACCGGGGCAAATGGCCCCCAGCTAGCCCTGCCCAGGAGTAAGAGGGAAGCAATCTGCTGCAGACTGTCTGCACACAGGAATGCACCATCACACTTTGCTGGAGCACCACTGATGGCCTTTCTGGAGTCAGCTAGCCAAAACATGCTAAAGGCCAGCACTGCTCTGCCAAGAGCCGCAGTGGAGGAAAGCTGCTATGCTTTGTTAACTGAGAATATTGTCCTGCTGGTTGCAGGCCATCACTGATCATAGTTTATTGTTTCTCTCTGCCGAGGATGTGCTGTCACTCCTGAAGGCAATTAAGTTTACATTTTGGCTACGTTCACACAGCACGTCTTGAGCCGCAATTCCAATTGTTGCTGAAATCCATTTCTTTTATGCTTGGTGGTTCATACCACTAATTAAACCCAACCGTAATGAAACTCCTGTGTGAAAGGTTTACGTTCCCAAAGCGACCCGCATGTGCAGAAGAAGAACGCTGACGTTACACAGCAGTGCTTTGTTTACGGGAATAACAGATGGAGTCATTTATGGATCAATTTTAAAGTTTTTTCAACAATGAGAGCAGACAATCACAAGATGATAACATAAAACGAGTTAATAACAAGAAGCACAACTAATAGCAATGATCCTTTGTGAAGCATTGATCGGAATTGGGTCGTATTTACTTGCTGTGTGTGAACCTAGCTGTAATCTCCTCAAAATGACTTCTGTTCTTCTGTTTCCATCTAAGAAGTTCTCTCAAGTCCACACTGCTCTCATAATAGGCGAAAACCTGCAAAGATATTGAGCTATCATGGTTTTCACTACTACTGGAAAGTACACAAAAAGGTACAGCAGTCACTCCTAAAGTAGAACCGTCTTTCTAAAGTATTTTTTATCATTACTTTGTGGAAGAGAGGCAACAAGGCCAACGATGCTCTTTAAAAACACACCTACAGTATAGCCTCTTAGTTAGCATGCTTAATATTGCACAGCATTTTGCTGTATTGTTTTCCGTGTGACCTTGGTGAAGAGATGTAATATAGTGAAAAATGGTGTGTTAGTCACACGGATAGCCAAAAGGACTGTAACTCACCTCTGTATCCATGTTCATCTGTCTGTGCAGGACTTCCACCTGCTGTATGAGGAGGCCCGTTACTACCAGCTGACGCCCATGATCAAGGAGCTGGAGCGCTGGAAGCAGGAGCGCGAACAGCGGCGGATGGCACAGCCCTGCGACTGCCTCGTGGTCCGGGTCACGCCCGACCTCGGTGAGAGGATCGCCCTGAGTGGGGAGAAGGTCCTCATAGAGGAGATCTTCCCTGAGACCGGAGACGTTATGTGTAACTCAGTCAACGCCGGCTGGAACCAGGACCCAACGCACGTCATCCGCTTTCCTCTCAACGGCTACTGCAGGCTCAACTCCGTGCAGGTAAGGCATCAAAGAGAATATTTTTGATACATTACAGATATTTAAAAAAATAAATACCCGTAGTTCACAGTCACGCATGTATCAAATTTCTTGAAGAAAAAAAAACTTGAAATCTCACTAATTAGCCGCAGTGTTGGTGTTCCAGAACGCCCACCCAGTTTACGTCATGCTCTCATTAATACAGGAAAACATTTCTGAGCAGCTTGAAGGGGGATATATGTGCCTATGAGCTTTGGGCACACACACAGTCATCACTAAAATGAGGTTCAGATTTAATATAGAATATGTCTTTTTGCTTGGCAAGGACCTACAAACAAAATATAAAGATACATTTTAGGAAAGTAAGCAAACAAAATGTTAGATAGCAATAGATATGCAGCTTCTTAATATCAGCTGCATCGATGTCATCATATTATTGTTATGCAAAGTGTGTTTTAATTATTTGGTCCTTTGCATTATTTTTAGTTCACAAACTGATTTTGGGTGATATATTGTTGTTCTCTTACTCAAAGATTTAGGAATTGTCAAAAAATCTTTATTCTGTGTCAGTTTCTCTTTCTAGCACACAACATTAGAGCATTCATAAGAGTAATGTAACAGAAAACAGCAAAACCACCGCAGTCTCCTTCAAAATGACAGTTGTTTTTTTTTTTTCAGAATTAACTCTTGATGCATAGTCGATTTTGGATTATTTTGTTTGTTTTTTACCGCTGTGCATGCTATATTTATATGCATTAATTTAATCGCACAACTCTTTATTCATATGTAGACAGTTGGTAGAGTCTGTTGCCTCTTTTGTTGAAGCATAGTTCATGCTGTTGTTGAGGTACTATAAAAACTACCTCAGAAAACTACTTTTACAGTTGTGTTAACCACTAAGATCTGAGAGCGAAAGATCGAGGGGGAAAGTAACAGTCTCACACCACGGGCTCGATATAACACACTTAGGAGCCCACAGCCATGAATAGACTAACACACAGAGGAGCCTTCACCCCTGCAGCAGCCAGAGAGAGCCTCTCCGAGGCAAGCTGGTGCGCTCTGACACCTCTCCACCTCGCCCCCCTCACCATATACCCCGTGTCGGTGTGAGAGACCACCTCCAGGGAGGTGAGCGCAGCGTGCGGGACAAAGCATGTGTAGACTGCGGCCATGTTTTCCTGCAAAAAAAATGAAGAAGAGGAATGGAAAGGGGGGGAAATGATATGCATAATTTACGCTTTACTCCTTTTTAAGATGCAGCTCCTTTTTTAAAAAGACTCCAATATAACACCGCTTAGGGCAATTGAAATACACGTATTGCATTTTTTAATACCATACTTACAATTTCTCAAACAGCCTAAACCAGTTTATACTTCCTTTATAGATTTTTAAATGACTTACAATATAATTAATTGGCCGCATCAACTAACACAACATTCTCCCACTCTGTTTACCAGGGAGACTGGTTATAGGATGTGAGCTCATCTGACTAACGCAATTTGAGAGGAGACTTTATTGTCGTCTCAGATCTTTGTTTTTTCCATTATGAGGTTGGTCCTGAAGGTGAGGTGAGCTGAGATGCTCCTGTCAGAAAACAAAACGCTAATGGCAAGTGGAGCTGGATTGTCAAGGTTTTACTGGGAGCGTCTCCCAGTTAAAGAGGTATAGACACTCCTGTGTGGTATTATATTATGATATTCTATCCTATCCTGATTAGCATTACAATAGCCCTTAAACTTTTTCAATCCTCAACCTCAGTTATATTTTTATTGGGTTTTCATGCAATAGGTCCACATAAATTCCAGCAAAATAACTTTAAACTTGTTTCACAAAGACAAATCAGAAAACTCTCCTGCAATTCAGAAGTCATCTATCTAATGAGTTTAATTTTAGTTTAGTTAAAGTTTAATTTTAGTTCAGTTGTTCTGTGAAGGCTTCAGAGGTTTGACAGAGAAGCAAACAGCTCTTTGTTTCACAGACAGAAAATATACACTGTGCATCACCTTGAACATTTCCTCGCAGTGAAACACGGTGGTGGCAGCATTATACTGTGAAAATCCCTTTCTTCAGCAGGGACAAGGAAGCTGGTTATATTTGTCTGGAAGATGGTGACTTGAGATTACGGCAGGCGTTTGGCTTTCAGTCAGATATCGACATGTCTTGGTTTTTACAGATGTTCTTCATTCAATCTTGATTAGCTTGAACTATTAGCAAAGAAGAATGGACAAACACATCTTTTTGCAGATGTACAAAGCTGAAAGAAGCATTCCCCAAAAGACACATGTCTATTATTTCCCTCCTCTTCATAATAATGCTCTACTTTGTTTAGGCCTAAACCCATAAAATCTCAGTAAAATACATTGAAGTTTCTGGTTGTAATATCACAAAGTTTGAAAATGTTAGGGTAATAAGTACTATATTATTTGTATGCAGAGCATTAATGTATGTCTGTAAAAATATAATTACTTACTAAATATAGCATCTAAGCAGCCCACTGCGACTGTGATTTTGCACACATTCATATTGCAGTGACAATTATGATACAATATGCTGTGCAGCTCAAGTAGTGGCAGTTGCATACACACATATACAGAATAGGTTCATTAAAAAACCTAATCAGAACAGATGCAGGGCCTGGCTCAATGAGTCTATGCAGATAAGGATGTAAAGAGCAGATGGAGCTGTTGTTTTTTTTGTTTGTTGTACGGGTAAATTTTTCTAAACAACTCGCTCATTATGTACTGCAGGTATGAGAATGTTTGCTAAATATTTCTCGTCTTACTTGCAAGACAAAGAGCCTCTGATCTGATTTCAAGTCCAGGCATTAACCCTGAGGAAACGTGCTCAACACCCCACCCTGCCTGCAGCGTGAAAGTGTGAGGAGGGTGTGGTTTAGAAAACCTGTTAATACAGGAGTGTAAACATTTTCGATGGGAGTTTTGAGAGGAAAAAGAAGGATGTGTGAAAAAAAGCTTAGATCATCTGCAGAGGTCTGGTTTTTATCCTGATTTCATGAATTCATTATTTAAGCTTATTTAAAAAGTTACAAAATTGGAATAAAATTTTAATATTGAGTAAATTTCGCCCTGCCTTTTGTTCTTCTGCATCCAAATGTGGGAAAGTGCGAACAAACAACTCCACCTTGGCACGTGATTCTCCATGAAGTCATGACTGGAATTTTGTGAATAATGCGAACCACCTGCGTTGCTGTGTAGACCCAGCGCAGGGAAGCAAAAAGAAAGGAGGGAAAACATTTAACCTAAGAGCCGCAGAGGTGTGCAAAGACGCGTCCCAGCTCTGGAACCTCGGCTGCTGCTCCATACATCACCGTGATGAAGCGGCTCAGATCACACCAGAGCCAATCCGTCCTTCATCAATGTGACAGCAAAGGCAGAAGTGGATAAGGGGCCTGTTCCCCCCTCCCACTGCCGAGGCAGGGTACGCAACATGCTGCAACACCCTCTCACATGTCACTCTGCCACTCCATCAATCCTGAGTCGGCTGAGTAGGGAGAGCAAAGCCCATCAGAGCAGACAAGGCCACACAAACACCTCTGCAGCTCTCCTCGGTGGCCTGAGTGGCAGAGACAAACTGTAATACTGCTCCCTTTCTGTGGCACCTTGGGTCCAACGCAATGTGAGGCTGAGCAGGAAGCTGATTGCTCTGACAGGTGGAGATGTTAAAAACCAGATTCCTCTGACTCTTCTGACCCTTAAATAGGCCAGCTTTTATATTAATATTTGCATTTCTGCGTTTATACACTTACACACACACACTAAAGATTTTAACACTAGAGAAAAACAGCATGAGTAAATATAAAAAACAGTAATTAATGGAAAAATATTAAACTAACCTTGCCCTACGTGAAAAAGTTTTTCTCCCCTAAACCTTAAACTAATTGTGCCTAAATTGAAGGCAACAACTACAATCAAGCATTGCTGATAACTGGGAATGAATTGCGGCCCACTCAGTCACATCAGAGGGTTTTTGACTGTTTAAGGTCACGTCTCAGCCTCTCAAGCGGTTTTATGATTCAGCCTCTTCAGTACCGTCGTGTAGGTTTTTTAATGAGCTATTTGGCTGCAGTCTCACTGTTACTCTTTCTATTGCAAAATTTGCAATTTTACCAGTGATGGCAAGTTGTTAAGAATCAAAAGCATCAAAACAGCTCCAAACCATTACACTACTACTACCATGTATGACTTTTATTGTTATCTTCATTTTTTGAATGGCTATTTTAATTTTACATTTGAAGTAAAGCAACACTTACCTGTCAAAAAGTTTGACTATTGCCATTGTCATACCACAGAATATTTTCCTAAAAGTCACAGGAAGTCTTTTAGCAAATGTGAGATAGACCTTTGTGATTGTTTTGCTCACAACTTGAAACTCTCCCATGGACGCCATTTTTGCCATGTCTCTTTCTTACTGATGCTAACTGAGGCAGGTGAGACCTGCAATGCATTTCATGTTGTTCTGGGTTCTGTTGTCGCTTCCTCCTCGAGTTGTTGATGTTGTTTTGGAGTCATTTTGGTTGATTTCTCCATTTACAGATAATAGCTTTTACTGTCTGTTTTTACTATAGAGTCCAAAGCTTTAGACAATTTCAGATCAGGTTATGACATCTTGATTTCTGTGATATTTTAGCCTACTTCATCTTGTCATACAGGTTCTATTTGTTATTTTTTTCCACTAGATCTTGTTTGGTTTTATAGCTTTTTTCCCTTGAAATTTTTTTTTTGGAAACAGCTTTTTGTACTCATCTTATATTTGTCTAATGTAATTAAAATTTAGTTGATGATGTGAAAGATTTATGCATAAAGAAAAAGTAAAAACAGATTAAATTTGTGGTGGTGAAAACACTGTTTCACCACACTTTTTTAATCATTTGCCTCTTATTGTCATTTATTTATTATAACCACATCATTATAATAATCCTCTCCACAATATCATCTGGGATTTTGGGTTTATGATGCCACACCGGTATTATTACTGGCTGCTCAATTTGCCACCCACTTGAAAACTTTCTATAGAAAAAACAACCTGACCTTTGTTTGACTCTGATTCTATACAGAGTAGTAAAGTTTTATAAATTTGAAATTGAAAGAGAAAAAAAATGTTCAAATTGATAAAAAGATTTCAAACTTCATGTAAAATTCTATGGATTTATAAATGTAATGTCAGCAGTGAAGGAGGTACTTAAATGTTTTATTTGAAAGAAAAATACAATTAAACTTTTACACATTTTTTTGGAAAAGTCCAATAAAATAATTTTTGTTCTTAATAGAAACGAAACACTGAACATTACAGAATCATATTGCTTAGCTAGTGTTGATATATTGTTGCAGAGAAAGAAGCTTTTATGGTTTATAGTAGTTTTAAATTCAGATCTAAAGCGAATAAAATGTAAAGCAGCTGCACAGTCCTTCTATGCAGTGGGATATGGAGTTAATGTTACATTTTTCATTTACACTGACCTAGTGCTATAAAGAACAAAACTGGTGACAGTAAAGTTTTAGAAAAGGGATGGAAACAATCAATTTCTCAGGTTTGGTTTGTTAGTTTAGTCAAAACTTGCATAAGTCCTCTCGCAATTCGGATTTCCAAAAACATGGGGATTGTGGACATCTTAAAACGTCCATTTGCTATGATAAACCCAGCTCATTTGCTCCAAGCTCTGTCTGAAAATACTCCACAGTCAAAGTGCTTTTGTCACTGGTGAGTCGTAAAAAAAAAAGCTGGCACACAGCTTAGAGAATTACAAAGAGCTGGAGCTTCACCGCTGCTTGATGCCAGATGCTTAGGCTGCAGTTAACGTTCCTTGTCGAGCTTGTGCATTGTGCAAAAGCTCTGCCCCCTCTTGAGTGCAACGCTCATCAAAAGCTTCATCCTGCGCGTGTCACACGTGTCAATCAGCTCTGAATCCTGGGCCACAAGGAGCACCCGCTTCTCAGAGGTGTTCAGAGTTTGTCTGTGCGCTCCGTCAGCCATTAATATTGCATCTTGTTCCCGTTTTCCAGTCCTAAGACTCGTCCGCTTTGATTCCCGCTTCACCCTCTTTGCTAAATTCCTTGGAGGGGCCAATGTTATCCCCTCTCTTCACAACAGTGGCTGAGTGGCAGCTCATTCACGTGGTTAAATATGGAATGGTTTGCATTTGTTTGGAGGAGCCGTGTTTCCAGATCACCTGGGACGGAGAGCGGAAGGAGACACTTTTAATCAGTTTCAGTCTTACTAGCAGGAAAAGAATCAGACAGAAGTAATGAAGACTAACAAAGAGCTAATTTAGTTCTTATTGTATCCTCTGCAGTTCGATCCTGATTTCCTGCACTTAGTACAATATTTTCCATATTGTGGACTGCTTTATAAAAGTACTTACTTATACTTATCTACCAACCCTGAATAGGAGTATCTAGTTTATTTACTTTGGATCAACATTATTAGCTTTTTCTTCTTTTGCTCTTTCTTTTGGTTTGTTATTTTGTTTATATTTCCTTTAAAATCCTGTAAAGCACTTTGTATTGCCTTGTTGCTGAAAATGTTCTATATAAATAAAATTACCTTACCTTACTTTACCTTGTTTTCAACGGTGTTTTATGACTAAACCCTGCTTGGATCTTAACACCTGACCTCAGTCTGTTTTTTAGTCCTCAGATTAAATCATACACAGATGGATTCTAGTAGTATCTAGGTGACTTCTTGAAAGAAAAAAAAAAACAGTGGTACAGAATCTTGTTTAAGGTTAACAGAGTAACCTTGCTACAGACCTGAAAATGATGCAGGTCTGTAGCATCATTTCATTTTAAAATACACTGAAATTTGTTGTTGTAATGTAAGAAATATGAAAACGTTGAACATGTTTGCAAGGAACTGTAAGCAGTTTTTGTTGCAGCCTATTAGGGAGTTCTCATTGGTGGACAAACTAGAAAACAAAATTTAGAAAAACTGCTAATGAACATTATTTTCATGTCATGGAAATAGTTGTCCTCAGACTGAGTCTTTATCCAATCAGGTTGCTTGTGCAGAACTTACAGTTTGACTTCTTTGTTATGGTTTTGCTCAAGTGAGCTAGGAAAGTAAGCAGGGAAATCTGCATAAGTACAACATAAGCTGGGATGTGGAGGCCTGCGGTCACGAGAACGTAGTGCAGAACAGAGCAAACAGACATGTTTGTGCTTTTTAACGCGGCACATTCCTTTCTCTTGTCAGCAGGGATTGATTTCAGGACATTGTCCTGTGGACATTAGAAGCCTCAGCTTGGATGCAGCCTAATTATTCTGTGTATTGTTTATCCCCCTATGGCACTAATTCACTGTGACAAAACTGAACGTGAAGTTTTTTTTATAGCATCTTATAGTCATTATAGTATCCTTGAATCAGTTACAACCATCTATAATAATATCCTTAAGTCTTTTGTGCTGCGCTGCGTTAATCATAAAAGTGTTTTCAGACTATCTTTATTGATCAGGCCCTTCTCCTCTGTGACCAAATTGCGCTGCTGAACACGACGGAGTCCCACATGTGTTAAGAGATGATTGGGAGAAAATGCAATGTGATGCAATGATCAAAGAAGGCTATGTAATATCATTTCCATAATCGTTAGGCTCCTCCGTCGCCTGTCATGGATTCTGGAGTGTTTGATGCTTGGGCAGGTCTCTTAATTAGCCACCCTCACCATCAGCTGTCTGCCGCCCCTTCTGTCTCACAAATTACTGAGTTTGTCACCGTCGGATGGCCAGAGGATGAAAGTGGGGGAGGGGGCAGACTCTTCAGAGTGGTCCGTTAAACTTACAAGCAGCACATCGATCCGCATTTTGGTTTTAATGAAGACATGCATGAGCGAATGGGGGGCTTGTGGTTTGCTCAACAAGTTTCTGTAAGTGTTTATAGAAACATTTTATGTGTGATTTCTACGCAAGGCTGTAGGCCTTCGACTTGGAGGTCCAAAAAGCTCACTTTGGCCAGGGAAGGGGCTCACGCTTCTGTAATTACAGAGGTCTTCCTTCACTGTGAGTCTACGTGTCAGCGTGTGCAAGCTTTAAGAGAAAAACTTTCTTTTTGGATGAACCTCTGCCTCTGTGTCTGGCAGAACGGGTTTGCCCTTGGCGAGACCTTTCATTTTCATGCACTGCACACTCTGTTAAAAGGAAGGGGGAATAAGTAAATACACACTACTTCTCTCGCTGGGATTTAGATATATACTCTCTCCAAAAAAAAAATAAGCTGCATCCCACACGAATTACAGCAGATGAGGAGGGAAAAGTGATGCAGGAGTTCACGTGTCTGAGTGTATCTCTATTTGGTGGTGTGTGTGTGTGTGTGTGCATGTGTGTATCAGGGTCCAGACTAGAGGGCTAACATGCATCCCCATCTCCTGCTCACTCCCTGCAGCTCCAGGACTTTGTCCTCGCACCGATCAGCCACATCTCCTTCCTCATCCTCATTCGCCGCACGTCGTTTCCTTTCCCTCTCTTGCTCACGGACCTCACTCCTTCCTTCACTTCTTCCCTCACCCCAGCCTCATTACTCAAATTAGGAGCTCCAGTAATCACCACACTGAGCTCCAGTCAGGCCCCTTAACACACTCGGGCTCTCCACATCCCTTTGAGCTCCTCCTGCCCTCAGCTCAGTGGCCGATCCGGCACGAGTCGCATAAATATTGCAGAGGTGGTGTGATGTTGGGAATGCCCTCTGGTTTTTATCACTTTCTGTGATTGGATTGAGAAGAGGTTTAATGGCATGTGCTGCATGTTGGAACTGATGACTATCTGAAGAAGTTCAACACTCCTCTCACGTCTATTTTCTAAATATTAATTTATCTCCTATAACTGATTGGTTGCTCCTTTAGAGTATAAACAGTACATGGCTATGATCTGGGGGAAGAAATTAGAGAAAAAGCAGCAACATTTATATAGAATATGTGGCATTATTTGCTTAATTTACTCCCCTGATCACTGTATGTGTTATTTAACTGAAAGAGTTTCAGTGTGAGGCAGAAATTAAGCTGCAGAGGAGTTTTTTTTGTTTTAAACTTTAATTAAGTTTCCAGAATGACCCTTGAGCTCAAATATTAACCAGCCTATACTTCTGAATCACAACAAATAATGTTACTTATAGGGCTTTACAGAAGGGCAGCAAAGGTAAACCTCAACACAGGCACCCAGGGTTCGATTCATGACCTTTTGACTTTGTGCTTTATGCCCATTTCACATCTGACTGCTGTCAATAAAAGTCACTAGCGCCACAACATTACTGACAAAAAGAAAAAAGCTTTAAAGAAACCAAGGAATTGTTAGGGATGCCTGCAAAAAGCACTTGAAGTTCTGCCATCGCAAATGCAAAAAGTTTTTTTTTGTTAAACTCCACTGGGACTTTAGCTGAAGTCAAGTGCTTTGATTTGATTGGACCAAAAATTAGCTTTTCGTCAACAAACTCACCTATCATTGGGTGTATTTTCAGTGTGAGGTTTTGCTGGTGCAATAAAATCTGATTTTTCAGGTTTTTTACCACAGGGTGCCAATAAATTTTCTTCCACCTGTTTAGTCCCATATCTACACCTCTAAGTAACATTAATTAACATGTGATATTATCAGCGTGAAAAGCGTGATTTTAATTAATTTCTGTTTTTATAACAGGTCTGGTGTCAAACAATTTATTTAAACAATAATTTTATGTTTTCTCTAATGCTGATCTGATATAATTAATGCTCTAAAAAAGTTTGTTTTATTTCACTTTGCAAAAATAAAGCAAACAACACCCAAAGCTTCAAAATTAATACATTTTCTACAAAAAGTTGCTTACTGTGACTTTATCCTTAACACAATCATCAGTATTTTAGAAGTTATGAGTAATAAATTTTTGTATTTAACACCTGATCATCTTTTGACTTGTGTGCAGGTTCTGGAGCGTCTTTTTCAGAAGGGCTTCAGTGTGGCGGCATCATGCGGAGGCGGAGTGGACTCGTCCCAGTTCAGCGAGTACGTGTTGTGTCGTGAGGACCGGCGGAGCCTCTCAATCAACACTCCTATCAGGATAAAACAGGAACCCCTGGACTAGAGAGTTTTTTTTTTTTTTTCGGAGGTGGAGAAGGACTGGCAACAAACCCTCTCCTCCTCCTCGTCCTCCATCTTTTCACACCGCCCCATCTCACCTCCACCTCCCCCCTCTCTGCCCCAGATGGACCACAGCCTCCCCTCCAAGAACATAACTAAGTATTAGCAGAGGCTTCTAACCTCCCTGACTCTGCTGAACTCCATGGGGAATGTAGGACCAAACAGAGGAGAAAAGCATCAGTGACAAAATGTTTTTCATTCTGTTTGAAAAATACCCAAAGAATCTGTTGGACCGTCAGCTGCTTTGGCATCTCACAGCTCTCTGTTTTTAGCGCTGATTTACCGACTGATTTTCCCACAGCTACTTTAAGAAAACAATGTACAGCAATCTGCACCACCTCTGTCATCCAGTCCTGTTTCTGTGGGACCAGCATCTGCTCTGACTGGTGACACAAGGGGCCTGCTGTGGCCCAGGGAAGCTTTAGCAGGCAGGATGTTTTTAAGGATGACAAGATAAGAACATCATATAATTTTGTGAGGCCCCAAACCCTCGTGACCCTGTCAAACCTCAGCGGACTCAGCATTGTTTGCTAAAATGTTTCTGTTTTCCTCGTCCGCTTTGCTGTTTTTATCATCACATGGTGTAAACAATTATTATTAATAGGATTATTTTTAATGTCTCTTTCCCCCCAACCCTTTTTCTCCAAAATGAAGGATGTACGAACATTGTATTCATTAGGCTTCGAGAGCTTGCGAGGGAGCGTTTCTTGGCAATGGCTGCAGCAACTCAGATGTCTGCAGGCTATGTGGCAAAAGCAATCTGACTGGCAATGAAATCGGAGCCAGAAAAAGTCCCATTGTTTGAGCAGAAATGGAATAAAACCTCGACGTTTCCACATTGTTTATAGTCAAATGGGTTGTGCACATAAAAAAAGAACGCTGCTCTAAAATTTCTGCTTATTTGCTATAAAATAGAGAGCACCATGAAAACATCTTTACCCCCTTTTTTGTGAAATTTACTGCTTCAGATAATTAAAGAACTTTTAATATCAGACAAAAATACCATGAGTAAATGCAAAACACAGTTTTTAAATGAGGATTTCTTTTATTAGGAGAGAAAAGCAACCTAAAACAACCATTTTCAAGAACAAATGAGAAACAAAGTCATTCACATCTGTCGCTCTGGGAAGGGTTACAAAGGTTTCTATGACTCAAGCAAACCATGAAATTCATCCTGAGAAATCAAGTTCAGTGGGAGAAATCCCAGGTGGAGTATTGAATGGAGATGAGAATCAAGTGGAGTTACGTAGGAATGCTAGGAAAGATTCAAATCAATGTCCAAATCATTGCAGGCCTCACTTGAATCAGTCAAAACGAGAATTCATGATTCAACGATAATAAAGAGCCTGGCTAAAAAAGAAACAAAAACTGTTGGGATAATTATCTACTCACTCAAAACAAGGTTGTTGTTTTTGATCATTTTCTTTCCCTCAATTATTATAATAATAATTTTAAAAACAGATTTTTGCATTTAGCATTATCTTTGTCTAATGTAAAAATTACTTTGCTGATCTGAAGCATATAAGTATGAGCAAAAAAATTAAAAAAAGAAGAAATCTGGAGGAATGTCTGAGCAAACTGTCTCCTATTTAGCACAAGTTTTAGAGCTGACATTTAGTGTGTCTCGGAATCAGCAGGAGATGTACTTTAAATGCTTAATGTTTGTTTGCACTTGACGAAGTTTACCACAGACCTGCCCGGTCCCACTCCTTCCGAGGAATCATTACAGCCCAGCAAACAACGCCAAGTCAAGCCGTTTTACGTTTCGGTGTATGTTGGGATTAAAGTACTGAAAAACATGGAGGAAAATTAGGCATCCAACAGAACAAGCTGTGCCAGTTTTGTTGATTGTATAAGCATCAAGATGTTCTTGACGCTGCATTATTTAAAACCGTATGAAGGATGCAAACATTTGATCCTCCAAGTCCTGACAGTTCTGTTTGAATATTGTCACTTCTGAGTCCAGATTACTTCAGAGGTTGTTCACACATTACATATGGCAGAACCTAAAGTTGAACTGCTCTCCCAACATCAATCTGTTGTTCACAAAGAGGCGAGTGGGCGGCATTTTAGTCGCTCCTTCTCTTCTTCTCTTGCTCTTACACTCAGCATGTCTTCGATCAAAGACAGAGGCAAGAAAGTTTTCACTCTTTTTATTTGTGCATAACTTAACTATGCTGTTTCTTCCATTCCAAAAGCCGGAGTTGAAACAAAAAAAAAAAGCAGCTTAACTCTGATCTTTGTTGGTGCTGGCAGTTACTTGATTTAAACTGGGTTTGTTTCTTTAGTTTTTCATTAAACTTGGGTTCTGCAGTCTGAACAGGAGCAGAGAGTGGATGAAGTTTCTCACAAAGCAACCCGTCTTTGTTTTGATTTGCTCCTTTTGGATCCAGTTGCCTCAAAGGGAATGGTCAACCATGCTGTTTTTTCATGTGGAGAGGCATGTCGGGCTCTCTCGCGAAGCTCCCCCGGCCCCTTCCTGCCTCCCCGTTTACAGAACGCCCTCCTACGCCGGACCACACCGCAACAAACCAAACAAACTGATGAGTCAAAACACAAGCAGGCTCACAACATGCAAGGCAACTCGACTCTGCAGCTGACCTCAACTTACTTTGGTTGTTTTTACCGCTGAAGGTAAAACCAATTTGTGCTTCAGTAATGTAAGACTTAAGGCATCTCGTATTACCTTTTAGGAGCTGAAATTTGTGATTTTGAAAAAGAAAGATGCTCCCTTTTAGACATCTCAACGCATTTGGAACAACTGGAAAATTTTAGAACATCTTCCCTGTTGTCAGCCCTTTTCAGATGAAGCACTCATCAGTATTCACGTGGCTTTCACCGCTCCTCCAAGGCGGCTCAGTTTGTACAGTTACTGTGTATTGAATTATCAGGACTCGTAGGCCTTATGGGACCTTCATGTTTTTGAGAAATCTCAAAGCCACTTAACAGTAAAGAGTTAAAAGAAAAGTCAGAACATTACATTGTGTACATATGGATAAAAAAAACACACATTTCAAAGCGTATAATAAGGTGCAAATGTATATTATTTAAAGTGTTTAAAACAATTAGACTGTGGTATTAAAAGGCATGTGTTCATTTACAGTGTCTCCATTTGACTTTTCTTGCATATTTGCGATAATAAAAGGATGTACTGTATAAATTAACTTTGTCTCATTCACTCTTTTAGAAAGGTTGATGGTTTTATAACAGCTTCCAACATTTAGTACTATTTACAACAAAAGTATTTACATTTAGAACTTTGTAAAGTCACAACCACAAACGCCAATGTATATTTTGCATGGAAGACAAAGTAGATGAAATTTGATAGATATTTGTAGAACCACATTCTGTTGCAATTATAGCTTTTGTAAGCTAGCTCTTTACTAGCTTACAAAAAATAATTCTTCATTCTACTTTTCAGAACAACATATCATATTGGATGGTATCTGACCTCCAGTTTTCACAAATTTGACAGATATTCAAGTCTGAGCTTTGACTAGGTCAATGTAATACAGGGATATGCCTTTACCACGTATATTTACTTCAAAAGTCTTTAAGCACAATCTTCATTGTACTTTTCTTCTCAACTCTAATGTATTTAGACTGAGATCAAACATGATGTGACAATTCACCAAGATGGAGAGAAAAGTGTTAGAAGTGTTATGAGGTATGTTCCAGTTGTGCAATATTTTTTTGAGAAGTTTTTATGTAAAAAAAAAAAAAAAAAAAAAGGGGTGAGGGGGGGCAGGCAAGTTGGGATTTGCAAAAGATACTGGGAACTTGTAGTTTTACAACCCAGAAAGTAATAAATAAATTTAATGAATCCATCTGCAAATAGGTTTAGGGGAAAAATCTGCTTCAATTCAGGTGTTTTTCTTTTCAACAAAACAACATGAAACAACAGAATGACTGTACAGAAAAGAGCAGTGAATAATCTGGAAAACTCAAATAAATGAATTAAACTAAATAAAGTAAAAGAACAAACAACCCAGGAGAATTTATACATACCCCACATTTCCCTCACCTTCCTGTTTTTAATGTAAAGAAGCATTTAGACAAAGTCAAGATCGCTCAATTTAGTAAACAGCTTATTTATTCCTTTACAAAATAAGTACGAATACGAAAGTTTTGTTTTTCTCACACAAACAGGAAATTTTCCAGATATGTACAAGAGTTTACCAAAAATAACGTGGTTCTAATAAACATACAGTTTTGTAAACAATATTTACAAATCATCCTTGCAATGTAATGCTATTTCCAAGAGCTGTTTACATCAGAATTATTGTCTTCTTATTTTGGCTAAAAAGCTGTAGTAGTAGTAGTAGTAGTAGTAGTTGTTGTAGTAGTAGAAATGTCCTCTTGTGAAGCCATCGGAAACAATATAAATCATTGAATAAAAATGTAACCGAACCAACCACAAATTGGTAGTGCTGTGCTTGTTTCTAAAATGTTTTGGACTTCAAATGCATGAGTTAAACATAAAAGCTAATCCTCCCAAATAAAAAACAACAACATCTGATTAAAACTGACAGAACCTAGCAATAGTGCTTACTATTTGCTATAATACAGCGACAACTTTGAGTTGTCGGGTAAAATAGATTTAAAAAAGTGCTGCTTAAATTTATGATGCACAACAATTGTTTCAAATATCCCCCTTTCCCACATAGTTAAATAAATTTTCAATCTGGCAAGAAAAGCTGCATAGAGGCCAAGAAATCTAGTTAAATATATATAAAAAAAACATATTGGACAATATTACATAATACAATTAGGATTGTTTAAGGATAAAAAATAAAAAAGGCAAATATTTAATATGGTATGTAAAACATTTTCTGTCACAGAGATCAGTCCAATGAAAACAAAACACTAATCTGGAATCATAAAACTGCTTCCTTCTATTTTTTCCACTTTACTTTAACTTTAGAGCTGTTACTCATTTGGGTGAAAAATACAGGAAATACAAGTGCTGCACACCATAACAGATATCCCACCTTTACCATTCAGTCACTGTGAAAGCTCGGGTAAAGGGGCAGAACAGTTAAATATGTTTTTTAAACATTAGATGATGTACACACGATAAGTTGGGAGACATGATAGAGGAATGTTTGCTTGCCTTCTGCTTACTTCACATTATAAGACAATACTGACCCAGTCAGCAAGGTTGATTAAAGACTGGATTTGTTAAGTGGTCGTTGCAGATAACTGCAGGAGGATGAGGAACTGGGGGGATTTGTCATTTAACGATACTCTGAAAGCACGTTCTTTTACAAAACATCAGCTTTTATAATATTCACACAGAAATTACTTCCTTTTCTTACAAAGCTTGTGATAAAAATATTCATGCTGTAAAATAATTCAAAAAGAACTATTTACATATACAGCAAGGAGATGTAACAGAATGATGTTACGGGTGCATCTTAGTGGCTTTGATATTAATATCAATTCATTATACACAGGAATGTATTTCAAATATATATGTTAATTTTGATAATTATGGCTTACAGCTAATAAAAGCTCAATTTAAAAGTCAGAAAATTAAAATATCACATTATTATTATTATTATTATTATTATTATTATTATTATTATTAATGGACAAATAAAATAGCAATTCTTAATTCAGAAATGTTATGATAAACTGCAAGACGTTCTTGCTACAGAAGACAGTTGTTCCCAGAGTGCTGCATCCAACTATATCAATGGAAGGTTTAGTGGAAGGAAACACTGCAGAAGATAAAAAAGGTGCACAAGAAACTGGTGTCCACACTGTCAAAAAACTAAAATGGTTTACAAATTAATACTATAGGGAATTTTTTGACATTTTTACGTAAAGAGACAGATACGAATTTAAAAGTGTCAGACACGTCTCTGATGCAAAGTTAAATTCCTCTTAAGTTATTTTTGACATAAACAGCATTTTCATAACTACTGAAGGTAATATAGTTACTTGATTGTGCTATGAAATGGCAAAATCTGAGAGCATATGAAACAGTCCCTTCAAAATACTTTTTTGTCGATATTATTCAACATTTGAATTATCTGTAAGCCATAATCGTCTAAATTAACAGAAAGAAATGCTTCAGATGTATCACATTGTGTAAACTCAACCTATTGCATCTCTCAGAAGTAAACTAACAGTTCAAACACATTTTGATTTATTAAGATGCATCAGTATTTGGAATCTGTTCTCTGGAGCAAAAGTCCATAAAGTCTCAATGTTTGAGCTCAGTTAGTTAAATTGAGGTGTGAAAGTAACCATCTGAGTCTGTAATTCCTACTTATATGGTTTCTGAAGGTTCTGGTACCAGTGTGAACTAATAAGAAGCAACCGAGAACACATGGAATAGGTTTGGACATCCTTCATCTAACAAATCCAACACAAAGTACATGACATGGCCTTTAAATTGAAGGATCTAACTACACACTGTGAAGCTAAACGGAGAGCACAAGGAACAACAACATTTAGCTTTTTTACTAACCCTCTGTGTATTAAAAGCTACGTCGAACATCACTACAGTACATATAGAGACAGAGAGCAGAAATATTAGACCTGATCTGAAGGCACGTGGCTGGGAAGGAGGAGGTGGAGAAGGTGGAGGTTGAGGTGGGTGCTGAGCAGAGCAGAGGCTACTTGAGCAGTGCACGGTAAAGGAGGAGGGAGTGGGCAGTCTCTCTCTCTTGCTCCATGTAGAAAATCAAGTCCCTGAGGTTGACGCGGGTGATGCGCTGTCGAGTATACTGGCGAGATGAGGTGGACGGGGCGGAGGAGCACGCTGGGGAGCCGGCCATGCTGCTGGAGACCTGGAGACAAGAAGTTCTCCGGTGAGGAAGAGGAGGATGTACAGCGCCTTGCATAACAATTCATGCCATTCGACCTTTGTCTCATTTTCCCACATTACAACCACAAAGTGAGACGTACACAAGGGGGTGAATAGTTGTAAGGTGGAGGGAGGTAATCGTACCAACTCTGAAAAGTGTGGTGCATATATGCACCTGCCCTTTAATCTGATACCCCAAAATGAAATCCAGTGCAGTCAATTACCTTCAGATACACAACAGACAGTAAAAGATAAAGTAGAGGAAAATTGTAAACTGCAGAGATATGGACATCTAACTATTGAAAATCTAACTGTTAAATTTTCCTCCAAATATAAACAACAGTCAATATGGCCCAACCTTGTGATCTAAAAACCAAATTTTTTTTTTTAGCTCACAAGAATAAAAAATAAATAAAGTTACAGTCCAAGACTTTATCTGCTTTTGGAGTAATGGATTCTTCCTTGCTGATTGGCCCTTCAGCCCATATTTCACTATTGTGATAAAGATAAAAGTAATCAGAACTATTTATTACTTTTTTTTAGGTAACGGTATGGCTATGACTGCATTACACAGCAATCGTAGCCCCACAAACAGTTCTTTAGGACACCAGTAACATAAAAAAGGATGATTTTTTATCACTAAAATGCACACAGTGAAAAAAATAGTGAAAATAACAAACCCAAGAACAAGGACAGTTTTAGGTTGTTTTTTTTTTTTTAAACAACATTAATTGGAATTTATTGTGACAACAATAAATGAAAAAGTTTTCAATATAAAAACTTTATCAAAATAAATGACAAACAAGACAATAAATGTCCACCCAGAGCCAGGACATTGATCTATTAGCTTTTGTTCTAGGGTTGATACACACATTTTGCACCAAAACTGAATTATTTACTCATGGAAAAAATGAGAGCTGTGCTACTCGTCCCAGTAAATTCTCCTCAAAATCAGTCTGTGCTGAGTTCAGTGAAACCGCAAAGAATCTCAAACCTCTGAAACAAAGAATCTTAAACAGAGGCAAAGAAATACGTTTGGCCATAATCCCGACAAACATTTCAAACCAACTGTCATGCATGGTGGTGGAGGGCTGATGATTTGGGCTTGCTTAGCATGTTGGAGTCTTTGAGTCTACCATGAGTTCTCCTGAATCCCAAAGTAATCAAAAGTAAAAAATTTAACAATTTCGACTGGATCACCAGCAGACAATTATCCCAAACGAAGCAGCGAATCAGCAACAGTCTGACCAGATTAAAGTGTTTCAACGGTCTAGTTAAAGGTCAGGCATCAACCGGCCTGAAAGGTTGAGGTGGGACCTTTAGAAACTTTAAAACAAGCACACATCCAATAACATGAACTGAAGAAATGGTGTAAAGAATGTGGTCAAAATTTCTATTTAATCAATCAGCATTTTCATCACCTTAGTCTGGTTTTTAAAATTGATTAATTATATTCAGAAGAATTATCTGTACTTCATAGCTTTTGACATAAATCCAAACCAATTTAGAGAACCCAAGTTCTGTGACTACACTTTCTAGTGGTAAATATTTATTTGCTGGAACTCATATGAGTTCTTTAAGAAAACTAAATACATTACCAGTTGTGATGTTTATCTCGAGGATCTTAAGACTATTCTGGTGAGATTTTTCTCACCCGAGAACAGGGCAGGGCGTTCAGAGGAATTCATCCTTATTTTCAATTAGGTCTTTGTTACTATGCAGGGTTTAAAGGAAAAACAATTTACATGGTAAAAATAAACCGTATGAGTGCTAGGAATGAAGCAGTAGTTGTGTTTCCAATTGACGATATGACATCATCTTTGTTGAATGGCAAACACATTGACAGTATCAAGAGTTAAGAATGTTGTGGCCTCACAGCAAGTATACACCTCCAATTAGAAAAAAACAATCCCCTCTTGCAGAGCATGAATGAGATGAAAAGATGGCATAATAACATCCAGATATTCAGGTGCACACTGAAACCTTTTCTTCAAACAAAGGCTGAGAAAAATATTTTAAAAATACTGTCAATAACCAGGGAAACCGCAGCCATAGTCAAAAGACACATTTATGATGTTTGGAATACAGAAAGATTTGCAATCCAAACAAACAAAGCTTCTGACAAAGATAAAAACACCTCATTTCACACAGCAAATGTTCACTTATAGGAAAACTCTGGAAAAACAGAAGGAAGAAAGGAAGAAGGGACACAAGGAAGCAAAGAAGGAATGAAGGGAGGATGACACAAGGATACAAGTTTGGAAAAGACAAACTTTTCCAATGACGGAGAGAAAGTAAAGCTAAACGAAAGAAAAGACAAGTTAAGAGAAAAGACATGAGGGGAAAAAAGGACAAATACATGAAAATTTTAAAAGAAGAAAGGAAGAAAAGACACGAGACCCAAAGAAGAAGAAAGGGAAAAAAAGGAAGATGAGGCAGAAAGATGTAAAGACATATGGAAAGAAAAACAAGAAGGAAGGAAGAGAATTAGGAAAACTACATCACGCAAAGAAAGGACACAATGAAGGACATCAGAAAAGAAGAATAAATGTAAGAAGAATGGACAAAATGCAAAAAGAAAGAAAAAAGAGTACAACGAAGAAAGTAAAAATAAACTGAAGGATGGAAGCAAGGGCGCAACATTTAGACAAGGGAATAGGGAACAAAATCTGGAAATACAAATGTATACTCTTATCCAAATCTGAAAAATACTTGATTCAAATTCCAGACATTTCCGGACCTGATTCTAGCTTGTGAGGACAAAAATCCCATGGGGTTCTTCAAGTGAAGCATTTGTCTTCTTGCTCTGAGTAAAACAAGTTTGAATGTGAAAAGAAGTAGCCATGAAAAAGATGAAAGGCACAACCACAGAGCAGGTAAAAAATGTATAAGACGCCTTTATCTTACATGGTCATTCAAATAAATTCAATCTATTGTGTTGTGACAAAAGCATGCTTTTCATCAGGGTCAGTATCTGGTGAGCCACACACTCCTTTTCTGTGTTACCTTCACAAGTTGTCTGAACAAACAACCTATACTCACAAGTCAGAAAGACACAAGAAAAAATGTTCAGAACAAAGTTTATTCTGGTAAAGACATTTCATACTTCACAAGAAATTCAAACGCAAAAAATCTTGAAGGTTCAGCAGAAAAGTGGGACAGACACTACCTGTCGCTGCTTGTCAACATTAGCCACACACACACACTTCACATTTATGACCAATAATGCAAGAGTATATGAGAACAGTTCTGACCAGACCTTCTGTCTAGATCAGGCTGTAAGACGAGCTAAAACAAGGTCTGCAAGAAAATGATGACATCATGAAATTTCTTCCCTTCGTGTGTATGTTATTTTTCAATCTTTAGTTCTCAATTTTTTTTTTATAAATTTTATTAAACTTTTTTTTAAACTTTATTTTACAGTTTGAGTTTTGAAGAAACCCATAACAATACAGTGGTCAGTAGTGATTTAATTAGAACTGAAAAAGAAAATTAAGCTTTTTTACATAGCTTTTTATCTTTTTTTTCATTACTTTCTTGGTTTGTTTTCACTGAAATCAAAAGCTCTGTTGTAGGTCTTTGTATTTGAGCCAGAAAAAATATAAATAATGTAAAAAGGAAAGGTGAAACAGGTGAAACGATGCATTTACATTGGGACAAATCCAGCAAGTGCCCACTTGAACCCAAGCGAAGAGAAATAAGACAGACGTTTCAGTCAGGAACACCCTCTCCCAATTACGTTGATTGCAGCACTCTGTAAACACACTGTACACACCAGCTTTAATTGCAAACATACGATGGGTTTGAATTTACAGGAACCAAACCAAAACCCTCCAGCACCCACCCTCTCATATGCTTGGCTGTGCGTACAATATGTATGACGATGCCGTGTCTCAGATTTCCCCTTGGTAAACTCTCTGACCCCTGGATATGACTTGACAAGTGAAGCTAGTCAGGCCACTGTTGCTGCCAACTTACTTTAGCAACATGTATCATCTTCTGCTGCTGGTCGAGGGGCACGTGGGTACAGCCAGCTCATCGTTGCCCCGGGCCACACCAGACCCCTTCACTCTGGGGAGCTACCCAGGCCTAATCAGGTCAATCATGGCTGACCACAAGTGAAAGATGGGCCTGCCTACTGCCATGCCAATTACTGCCACTCAGGAGTCAGGCCGACGACAGGGTCAGGGATTTTTTTCCAATCAAAGCCATCCATCCACCTGGACAGATGTGCAGAAGTAGCCACAGGCGGCCAGTCGGTGCTTCCACTGAAGTGGACGAAGGTAGGTAGTGCACTGCAGCTCCCAGAATGCCTCATTTCCTTCAGGGAAAAGGGCAGACTTTAGTGAAACACAGACAGAAAGGCCAGGGCTTGTCCAGGAATTCTCACAAAACGGCATCGTCACCCTCTCCTTCTGCCTTCATGTGTCCTCCACACCAAAAAAATAAATCAGGGCTTTTAAGAAGTTGGCCTAGTGTATCTATGGAGACCAGCCTTTTCACCGGTACATGTAAGGAATAATGTGGAGGAGGCACAGCGGATGTGCGGGGTAAACATCGAAGCTAAACAAAGCAGATGGCTGAGTGTCAGTTAAAAAGGAAAGTGAGACATCAACAACCACGCTCTCCTTGTCGCTAGCAATTACATACAACCGTGTTTGAAATTTGGTGGAGAACAAAGCAGGCAGCCTTTGTAAGTTTTGCAATGGATGAAAAGGAAAGAGAAAGAGAACGGAATATGCAGGAGAGCCGCATCACTGAGACAGCAGGGCAGAGCAAAATAGCAATGTCTCAAAATCAACTTGGCCAAGAAAGATCCATGAGGCAAAAAACAGCATCTGTCATTTTATCTGTGATGGCTGCTGCAAGGCAATATGTCATATGACATATCCGTCGTACAGAATGTGCAGGGATACTTCAATACATCTCTTCAGACGTTTGACTTGTTCACATGAGGGGACATGGAGAAAAAACACAGAGGATAGAACCTAAGGAGAGCAGAGCTTTTAAAGCCTGTTTGCATTAAGGCCTCATAAATGTTTTCAGTCATCAGCAATGTTGTGGTGGCATGCATACAAATTGTACCAATTAGACATGGGCTTGTATGGGACTCACAGTATGAAAACCATCAGTAGAAATACTACATTTCTAATGTACACATGCAGAAATTTAGAGCAAATTTGTTGCTTAATTATTTTTATTTAATGGAGAAAATAGAAATTCATTTAGTTTCCACGTCTTGAAGACTATGTTCTTTCAGCCAGCAAACTGGCTGTGAACAGCAACAGGTGGGGGAGGAGGTAATGCTATAGTGCTCTATGCTTCATACAGCCAGAAAAACCTTGATCCAGCACTCTCTGTGGCATTAACAGAACTTTAAACCGTAGGAACGGTACAAAGGAAATTTTGTATGGTTTTAAAATAATGAATTTTCACACTATAAATTATTATAATACACCCATACAGGCCTATACCTATTACAAGTATAAGAAACATATTCTTTACAGTTTTATCCATGTACAAAATAATTCAATAATCTGACTTTCACAAAATCAGAACAGGTAGATTAATAAATGTACAGTGCAGTAAAATCTTCTGGATATATTGGATAAGATTTAGTAATATCCTAGCAACTCTGTAGTGTGGTAATATTGGTATCATGAAAACGTTGCAGACAAATAAGAATTTTAAATTTTTTCTGAAGTTGTAGCCATCTACATTAGACTTGTGACTAGAATCAGATGATTTTAAATTGAACAGTCTTGACCATTTCTTTCTCTACCAACGAATACATCCTCCTTAGAAATGAAGCCATTTTTAGTATCTGAGATTTACATTAAAGGAAGGACTGAAGTGGAAGAAGCTATTTTAAAGCAAATTACATTTTCAATCACATATCAACAAATGTCAGCATTTAGTGCAAGAGAGCAAGACTGATTAGGTAACAGGACAGCTGAACAAAGTTCATTACAACATCTATTATGAAAGATGCTGGACTTGGAAATGTTGGGAGCCGTTTGGAAATCTCAGAGTAAGGGATCTAGATGCTCAAGAATGCACACACAAAGAAACTCACTAGTTGAACTAATAGCTTAATTATAAGGTGCTAAAGCTATTTTACAATATCAGTTTTTGTTTTAAAGGAGGAAATGCAAGTTTTACTACAACTGCTCTCTCACACAATGTCATATCTCCTTTGCACCTAATAAAAACAGTCTATATTTTGAATGCCACTCGTACACCTCCATATATTATAGATCCTAGAGAGGAGAATGAATAAGGTACTGCTGTTGGTGACTTAAAGCAACGAAATCCTATTTCATGCTATCAGAGGAACACTGACCATCTACATTCAGCCTTGGAAAAGCTTAAATACATACAGACAGTTTATTTGTAATGTTTTCACCCATACTTGGTTTTACTACCTTTACTTATGACTCCTTGTTTCCAGTAGTGAATTGGTAGCAGCTGTGCTTGCATGTGTCTGAATTTTCATTCACTCCTTTATTGTAAGGAAAAAAAAGAAAAGGGTTGGTGCGGAAGTGCAGCAGGAGAAGTGGGGCTTCTTGCTGATCTGCGGCTTTGAACCTTGAGTGGCACCTGTGCCTTGATGCTGAAGCCAATATTGGATTTGGCCCAGGTCACACCTCAGGGCGGTGGGTTAATGGCCCACTTTGCCAGGCACACAGAGCCGCTCGGCCCCCATGCGGTCCAACCTGCTGCCTCAGCACTCCCCTCCTCACAGCAGAAGTTACTGATAGAGGCTGCATGGTGAGAAAGTGTGTGCGCTCGCTGTTTGTGCCAGTATCTGACAACACACCAGCCAACATACTGCGTTAACTAAAACTGCAATGTGGGGAGAAACCATTGCTCAGCATTCACATTTGTGGCTAAAGCAAGGCTCCATGTTTATGATGCTATGCTACTTCACTGTTATTACTTTGATGGTGAAAAATCTTCAGGCAAGAAGGATATATATTGTGCAGACACAGATTACTGACAAATAAAAAGTTACAAAGAATTTAATAACGGCAAATAACTCGGTCATTCTTGACTTATCCTGGCTGCAAATGTTGCCTTTAGCTTCCTTCTTTTACAAACCTGTGCTACTGACAAGCGGCATGCGAGTTGTCTGACTGAAAGACAGATTTGCTGACTGACAATTTTATCAGAAGAAGTGGCTGACTGAGTGACTGGCTGGGAGCCTGACTGAGTGACTCATTTACTGACTCCCTGGTTGACTGAGATTGTGCCAAGAAGTAAAGCTTTCCCACATGTTCTCCTGCATGCTGCATTTCAATCGAGGAACGCTGCCTCGTCCCCTTCGCTGTGTTTACAGTGTGTAGCCCAGCCGTGGGAGTGCAGCCCCACTCTCGGCCTAAAAACGCCTCTCCTACGGCCGCCATTAATCAGCAACAGAGACTTTTGCTCTCCTCTCTCCCTCTCCGGCTCTCTTGCCTCTCCCTTTTTCCTCGCTCCTCTACGCCCACAGACATGCTGGATGAGGCCATTTTGAAAGAGTTAACAGATGTCGGCTGATTTGCCTCAGGCCTTCTGACATTGCCCGGGTGATGTATTTGATGTGGAGTTTATTCAGCTCTAATAAACGTATAAAGAATTAGAATAATAATTCACAGATGTACATACCCAGATTATACGCCGTAGCCTCTCTTTGAAGCAGACAAGGCCGACAAGATTTACTGAAACAAGCATTGGATGAAAAGTGCTTTGGTTCAGTCTACTGATCCCCACTAGAGATGCTTTGATCCAGGATGTTTTGGTTCCATTCCGATAATTTTATATTGATATCTGCTGATACCAATGCTGTTGATCCAGAGCATTTTTAGACAACAGTGGTCTCTCCAATAAAAGAATGTTTACAATTTCTTGATTGTAAACATTCCTTCATTGTGTCAAACTCTCCCAACAGGCTGTCCCATTATGACATTGAATCCACTGTTTTCTGTTGTTACTGTAACAATTCAACCAAACTCACCAATCTAAATGTTTGCACAAAACTCATATCATTGTTGTATTTTCTCATTTGAAACAGTAAATTGTCTCAGAAAACGCTGATTCTAAGTGCTAACAGTATTGACTGGCTGCAGACTCTTGAAATATGCTTCATGCATATGCTTAAAGGGATGACGTTATGTATTTTCCAGGCACATAGAGCCATTTTATAGAATAATCAAGTAACTATGTTAGCTCCAGTTGTTATAAAAATGTTGCCTATATCGAACACAGATTAAAAGAAATTTGACTTTGAATGATGGCTGTATCTGACGGCTTGAAATTGGGCCTCTGTCTCTTTAAGATGCTCCTACTCTTTCTGACATTCCCCCTCCAGCCTGTCACCACAACAATGTTTCTCCATGATGCTGTTCGCCATCGTTCCTAGCAGATTTTGAATAAGAAAGAGACTGTATGATAAGCTCAGCAAACATACAGCTCCTCCAGGTATTTGCTAATTGTTGCTGCTGCTAGTCTGGAGGACCTGAGAGGGAAAGGTGGAAGTTTGGCTGGAGACTGCAGATCCAGGGAGGAGATTTGGGTGAATAGGCAGCACTTTGTAAGAGCAAGATTATTGGGACTCCCAAAGGGATACCACGAAAGATATGTGTATGATGAGGGAAAAACATTATAACATGATATGAAGCTCAAGAAGTTGATTTTGCATAATATTCCCCTTTAAACTTTTAGTAATCTGCCACATTCAAAACATTCATCTCCTACACTATTCAAAACATGTATTTAAATACAATGGTTAAGATTACTATGTATATTTTACTGAAGAGTACAGCAATATTTTCGGCAGAAAGATTAACCATCAATTTTGGATTGGTGGCTTTAACACCAGCCTAACCCTGATATCCAATTCAAGAATCACATTAGTATCTAGCCCAATACCAATACCAAATTGAATCGGGGACACCATTAATTATTACATAGTTACCAGCACTTCTAACACCATGGCGCTGTCTCAGCACTACGACACAGGTGGCCTTTGTTCCTCACAAACCAAGCTTTTGTGTCAAGAACCCTTAAGAAATCAGTGCCGTTTTTTACTGCTTTCTCAAAAATGGAAGCAAGTAAAGTGCATTTGCTACATCTGTTTTTTCTTCTCTCAAACATGCTTTCGCTAATTTGTCTTTTTGTGATGGAAAGAAAAACAAATAAAGGGCACACAGAGGGAAATAAAAGAGGAACAAGAGTGAGGTCTGGCTTTCTGATCATTGCAAAAGGAAAAGAAATGGGGGAATTACTCTCAAAACAAACAACTTCCATTTGCTTCACAACTAAACAACAACAAATCTCAAAAATGGCCAGTTGTAGAGTATCTTAATACCCACATAAACCATAAAAACAGCTACACAGCTCCATGGCAATGCATAGCAACCGTGCAGAATTTCAGTCAAGGAGAAAGAAGGCAAAAAAACACCTTATTACTTCTAACTCCTGCAAGCCATTTTGGTCTCCAAAGGTTTTAGAGCGCCGCAGGCCATGTGTCTGCAGTGTTTCGGGAAATGACTTGCCTTCGCACGAACACTGCTATGTTCTGCAGCACTGCTGCCCCCAGCATCCCCGCTCAATTTCTGTTTAACCCCTTCCTGCCTTCCCTCACACTGACTCACTGCAACAGAGAGCTCACACCCAGCACAATGCTGTCACATTGTTTAGCCTCCACCAAACTAAGGCAAATCAGACCACATTTTAACACATTAACTCCACTTCTAATTTGGCCGCTTAAGCATGTGATGTCTGTTAACGAAGAAGGGTTCAGGAGAGGCGTAAGGTTACACGGGAAAGGAAAGGATGAAGAAAAAAGAAAGCTCCTGCTTCATTCCACTTGATCTACTACAACGTGCGACATAGTTTGCACACTTGAGTGTGTATCAACGGTGGATTAAATCTGCAAACTCGTTGACACAACACATAATTAAAACATCTTGCTCGAGGTTAGGAATTTTCTAATTAGTAGTGTACTGACAAAGCTGCAATTCCATCGCCCTGAGTTTCAAAGTCCACAGGTTACTGCCAAGATGAAAGCCGGCCCTGGAGCGCAGTTCTGCAGGGCTGCTCATACAATTCCTCAGAAGACAGTCACAGGGTCACCGAGCTAAACAGCGTGCTGCACCCGGAACCTTGCTTCCAAACAAAGAAACTTCAAACTTTCCTGCCTGGAAACACAATCTCGCTTTTGTTTCGCCACTCTTTTCCTTTTTAACTGGAGAGAAACAAAAGCCTGTGTAAAAGAAATCCATAGGAGGAAACTAAGACATTGTGTTTAATCTGTTTAATTAAAATATACAGAACAAGGCTAGCTAACCGACTTGTTTTAAGTACTACAAAGGCTTTACAGTCACGGTCTATGAATAACTCTTTTATCTCATGAGTTAGGTTATGTTTTGGGGTTTTAAGTTATCTCCTTATTCTTTCCATGTTGGTGTGTTATGGGTCTGTGTTGGTTCTCTGATTTCCCATTGTACATCCAAGGTGCAAGGAGTTGGGACAACTTTCTGCTTTTCTTTAACTGGTTTACAACCTGGCTCTCCTACGATCTAAATTAATTTGTTCTCTGATAGATCCTCTTCAAAGTTTTTAATCTTGGATTGGGTTCACAGCATCTGCAGGATTTCCTGCTGGGCAGGGTTTTTTTTTTAAAAAAAAGCCCGTATTCAGATCTTTCTCACCACTTTAAGATATAAAATTATCAAAACAATTCATGTTACTGTAAAGTTTATATCCAGGTTCCTCTCTGGAGCACTTTCAAGATGACAATGAGACATCTTTGTCATCAGACCCAACAATCAAGTTGACAAACTGAATGCTGGAAGTACTGAGTGAATTTCTGTATTAACACATCTGTATTGAAAATCTATCTACAATTAAAACAATACACAGGCAGAACAATACTTAATACACTGTTAAATACTATTTATTAATAAATATTTGCTATTTGCATGAAGACCATAATCCAGTAAGCAAGCAGAGATTTTTTTTAACTAAATGTTTCTTTGTGCTTTCCACAGCAAGGATACGAGTAGCTGAGAAACCGCTACTCGAGTGCCTGATAACCTGGTCAATTAACGCAGGCCAAGTATCGTTGACTACATAAAGTATCAGAAGTAGAACTTTTGCAGCATTAAATATTCAAGGCGTTTCATATATAAAATGAACCCAATTAGAGTTAAAATAGGAGAAGTGTAATGAGTCTCTAGTCAGAATGCTTGTCTTCAGAACTACTCACTAATGAGCCTATGTTGGTTTTCCGCACTTTACTTTCAATGGTGTGGCACTGTCATTTCAGCTGGTTTTTAATTTTTAATTCAAGTTGAATGAGAGGGTGGTGACTGAGTTAATAATCAAGGCAACGGGGTGTTTTGCAGCCGATGGATAGCTGGGAGAAGTTGCCAAATGAGCCTTGTGGTCCACTCTTTGATGTCTTTGCGAAACGCTTGCAAGTAGGAACAACCCGTTAACAAAAAGCCTATCAGTTCAGAGTGGTATTGAGCATAAATGACCACAATGAGCAGAATGCTTCCTGCAAATGACCTAATTAGGGAGAATAGTAGGCTGGCAAAGTGGTATGACACTGAGATTGTGTGTAGTAACACACACTAAACTTGAGAATGAGATAAAGCATCAAAAGACAGGATGGATCCCTCCGCTCTGCAGACATGTGCTCCGTTCTGAGCTGTCACTCTTCACATGAACCCTCCTATGAGCAGTGACACATTTCACTTAACAACAAAAAGAACGCACCAAGGGCCCACAGCAGACACCCTAGTAAAAGGATTAGAGAGCACGTTTACAGCGAGGGATCGCACTATGCACCGGCCCTTGATCTCAAATTGATGTTAATGGGGCCATTTTTGACATCTTTTAGCCATCACAGACTCAGTTCCAGTACTGCTGACATTGGTCCCAGTGCACCCAGTGTGGCGCCTGCAAACTACATACTGCAGAAAAATGGCTGTTCAAATTAAGATCCAAGCTCTTTTGGGGAAGAGGGTAGAGTTTCATGTTTTATAAAAAATGTCCCAGAAAGACAAGACTGAGTAATTCTGAGAGCTACTGTGACCCCCAGTGTCATTCTTTGTATCGCACTTAAAACAAATGCTTTTAACAATCTGAGCATTTATAAAAGTAATGCAAATTTAATATAAATGACCTACTTGTCCAATACTTTTCTTTGCAAGCAGAGAGAGTGGTACATTTTGTAGTTCAATGACACTGAAATAGTTTTAGGGTTCTACAAGATTAGGAAAACGAACTGTTTCATAGCATGATGATGATGACAGTCAAGTTAAGTCAAGTGAAGTTCAATTGTAGAGCACATTTCAGCAACAAGGCAGTTCAAACTGCTTTATATCATAAAGACATAGTACAGTAACAACTTATGACACAAATTCACAACAATCATCAAGCAAATATACCTCAAATATATTAATCAATGTTTCAGTTACCAGGAAATCAAAAACAACTCTAAACTGGTGGATTTTTGGCAGTACTACATAACATCAGTACTTCTTAAATAGTGCCCTCCCCCCCTTGCGAGAAGCAGGACTTTATCTGATAAACAAGCCTAGGTGGCAGCAGTGTTCAAACTAATCATCAGGTTGTCTCTTCAAGCCAGTAGAAGTAGCTACACAGCACTGTTGTAAACGGAGCAGAGGAAAAGCAAAACAAAACAAAAAAACGGAGTGAAGGATACAAGCACGGATGTTTTGAAATATATCTACCGTCATAGAGTCATAGAGGAGAGATGGAGAAGTTTGACAGTGAAAAGAAAAACGGCAGCAGAGGTAAAGCAAGTATGACGGAGTTTTATGGCCAGGCTAAGAAATTTTTATTTTCAAATACAAGAATACAGTCATAATACTACTAGAACCAAGTTGTATTAGCAGAATAACTTAAATATTGGCAGAACAAAGACGCAATATTGCTGGAAGAAAGTTGTTAAATTAAAAAGCTTCGATAGAGTGATATGTAACGTGACCCACACAGCAAGTCTGGTTATTTCTATTAAATAAAAAGTTTGAAACAATCGTTTCAAAGTCCTGGGGCTGAAAATTTGCTTCTGATGTGCTAAAACATTTAGTACTTACTCTTTTGTTAAACCAGTACCAACTATAATCTTACAAGACCCTCAATATTCCACAATTTAGTGAGGTATGGTGAAAAGTTATAAAATTACGACTTTATTCTCGTCCAACTTTACTCGTATTTAAAACCCAAATCAAAAACTCAGAGTCTGGCCCTTATACTGGATCATAAGCAAGTAACTGTAGCTCACAGAAAAAGGACAGGAAGGACTTTTTATTGTTAATGCAAAATGTTATGCACTTTTCATCTCTTCTCATCTGACAAGCTGGAATATAAGCAATATTGCTGCAAATTTTTCCACAGTAAATGTTAACTATATATCTTGTGAAAAACTAAACTGAAGAACCTGATAAGTAACCAATGCTTATAGTTGTAAAAAGGTTTACTATATTAAGCATAAAAATGCACATCCCAGTGAATCATTTGTACTTATTCCATTTCAAACTGAGTAGTCTTCATTAAATGTTAGTGATTCACTCAATAAACTGATTTTGGAAATTATTTTGAGGCTTAGAACAATAAAACAGCGGTTTTGATAATAAGGTCATACAATACTGGAGCCAGTGGTTTGTGCGATAATTTATTAAATATGAGCAGATTTGCAATTGTATTTAAATTCTGGGGAGGGAAGGGCACGAAAAAAAATTATGATCCCTAGGGAGGGCATGACAGAAAATTATTGAGGAAGCTGGAGTAAGGACATTACAATTGGGGTGATGTGCTTTATCCTCCTGGTTTTAGTCAGAATGTGAGCAGCAGAGTTCTGGATCAGCTGCAGCTGTCTGATTTTTTTTTTAGGTAGACCTGTGAAGACACTGTTGCAGTAATCCATGTGACTAAAGATAGATGAGTTGCTCCAGATTTTACTGGGACATTAGTCCTTTAACCTAGAAAAAGCAGGAGAGGGCAGAGGTGGCAATTGTCTTTATGTGTCTCTTAAGGTTCAGGTCTGAGTCCATCACTACACCCAGATTTTGGGCTGCATGCTGACTCTTGATCATTCCTACTTACGTCCAAAAATGACAACTTCAGTTTTGTTTCTGTCCAGCTGGAGAAAGTTATGGAAAATTGTTACCCACATTTACCCCTCTTAGCTTTATTTTCCATGATCAAGATTACCCCACCACTTTCCATGACCCTAAGGATTTTGGCCACCAAAATTAGACAGAGTCCATCCAAATGGTAAAATTTACTGTTTGCATGCAGAGCATTAATGCATGTCTCACTTAATAATTTAATAAAAAAAAAAAAACACTTTTTTTCAGTAATTCAATACAAAGTTATGCTATAAACAGATTAAGAACAGCCAGAAAAAGCCATTGCTAGAGAAGATTGCTGTTAAAACTGTTCTATCCAAAAATAAAACTATTCAGCGGAACTTGAGTGGCAGAAAAATGTTTGGTTGAAAAAAATGCAGAAGCAATAAGTGAGAGCCAAAGCTTTGAATTTTGAGGATTGGTCAGCAAATGAAATGGGAGGCTGTATTGTGAGATTTGTTCCCATTGTGAGTTTCCTGAAGGTTTCATTCCTCCCATCTCCTTCCACAGGCCCACAAGGCTTCCTTCCTACCTGCAGAGCATTTTGGCAACCTGATTTAATATTTCGCATACAACAGCATCCTTTTTCAGCAGCTGTGTCTGTGTGTGTATAGCGCTTATCTACATATTGACTCGGTTTAAATCCACACCCTTGTCTGCCATAATAATTACACATCTCATAAAAGAAGGTGCTGAATGCTTCCTCCACCTGAGGCGGGCAGCCACAGGAGTTGCCCAACGGCGCCCTGCAAACAGACTGCGGGCGCTGCCTGGTATCCAAACAGCTCCAGCATTCGCACAGAGCCATTACCTTCCACTGCGTAATGGCGTCTTTCTATTAGGTTTCAGCTGAAGAGAAAATGGCAACACAACAGCGACTAAATGTGTTACTCTCTAGAGTAGAAGAAGGCATTCGGAATAAGTCGAACATGTGATAAAGGGTGCTGAGGCTTGTTTGATGGGGAGAAACACATAATGTAATACTCTAGGCAATCCAGTGGTGCCTCCAAGTGAGGGCCAGGTGGGGCCATGGCCCCTCCCCTTGAAAAATGTTCCCTCCAGAGAATCATGTTCAATTATTACAAAGACATCTTATTCAATCAAGACATATATTTATATATATAAAAAACTCAATAAATAAATAAATGAATGAATATAGGCCTATATATCTTCTTAGTTGTGCCTCTCATATTTTTTTACCAGGCTGGTCTGCCCACCCCCATGAAAATACGATCTGCTCAAGTTTTGGGAACAACCCAAATTGACAGGCAAGTAGTAAGCGGCCACATCCAGCTATGCACAACTTCCCCAAAGTTATGTCACTGGAGTCTGTTCATTAGTCTGACAATTACATAATTTATGCAGTCTAAAAAATACATGTGATCATGAATCAAAATCAGAATGAGAGGTTAGGTAACGCCACATACCAGTCGGCACAAACACCAGTGGACCTTTTGATAAAGCTAAAAATAGTTGCCTTTATCTATTCGTTCATATCTGATGATATTCAAGCATCTGAATTCTGCTGAGATTATTTGTCAAAAACGCCTGAATTTTACAGTTAATTGGCCTCCCTAATTAGCACAGGATGTCTAATTCCCATTGCAGTCAGTGTGCTAAATGGTAAAGCTTTAGCGGGCGGATGCCACTCCTTCCAGTTGTAGAAGAAAAGCTCTCTGTGCAAGCCGAGCTACCACTGTACATTACACACTCAATGATCGATTCTAAATCTTAATTAGGGAAAGGACAAACAAGCAAAGAGGCTTAATGAACTGTGTACCTTGTCAAACAGCTGGATGATTATATTTATTGAAATATATGTTAAATTTAATGATCTGGGCAATTAGCTGCATACCCCCTGTGTAATCTCTGAGGGACAGAAAGGGGCCAGGGAGGCAAGCACGGGGGCCACAGACCTAATGGAAAGCAGCTGACAAATATTTGTCATCCCCAGAGTGCTGAAAAACGCATCAGATGATGTTGAGTTTCAAAATCAAGATGTCAGAGCGGTAACAGTCCCTGGTGTGCTTCAGCCTCATGCAGCCAGTGTAACACAGCTCTTTCCTGCACTCTCGGCTTGGCTGGAACCTCATTTTATTTAACGATCTGAGATATTCTACAAAAACAATACAGAAACATAACAAAAGATTTCTAAAACTGGGCTCAGTCGTCATTATCAGTGTCTCTTTTTTTTTCCTTTTTCATGGCCATCCATTCCTAACTTTTTTTTTCTTTCTAAATTGGTCAAATGGAAAGCGAGGGGGAAAAAAATTAAGCTGAGCCGAAAAGTGCGACTTGGATTTAATATTTTATAATTGCCAAGGGACATTCTAAGATCAATGAATTTTTGCCCGGGACGCACATCAGAAAGAGATGTACTTCAGTCTTTTTAGGGAACATTGGTCTATTTAATTCCAGTGTCTGATGCATGAGAAATATGCCTTCCTTGGCCTCCTTCTTCTTCCCCGGGCGATGCTGCAGGCAGACATTACCACTTTTAATGGGCCGCCATGAGAAGAGGCAAGTCAGCCAATAACCCATCCTCACTAATGGATCGCTTTGTTTGTTCTTTTTCATTGTTTTTTCTCTAAAGCTAATTTTATATTCTCTGTTTTCCTGTTAAAAGACAAAACAGGGTATTGTTTTACAATACTTTGACAGAATAAAAGCTATAGGAATGAATAATTTTCAGAAAAAGGAGAAAAATACTAATTTACACAAGCCTCTTCAACTGTGATCTGTATCCGGCTGGTCAGATGTTTGGATGTGTATAACTCACGTACAATAAATTAGTCACGCATTTTCTAAAAATGCTGCATTACTGCATACCATGAAACCTGAATAACCATAAAGTGATAACTTTGAGGACACCTGCTCTATCTTCACCACTGAGTCAGCCCCTTAACTGCTTGTTTGTTACACGACCCCCTGGGAAGTTGAATGCACATCAATCTGCCATGCCGCTACACTGATGAGTGGGAGTCGGCAGACGTTAAATATCTGTATCGGAGCTAGCATGAAATAAAGGTTGCGCAACATGCAGCTAAGTTCTGAGAATTTTCTCAAAGTCTTTGCAAGGGCAGTTTTTTGTAGGATATATAAAGATCTCTTCATTAAAACACTAAAAATTCCTTTGAAAAAAGAATTTAAATTCAGAAGATGCAGAAATAAGGAGTCAATTATGATACAGTTAGGGTGAAGACTGATAAGCTGAAAAACATAATAAATCAAGAGTTTAGAGAAGAGGAGCTACTCTTTATGTTGTGACTTTTTTTTATTCCATATTACCCTTGCTCCTCCCTTATCATTGGCACTTCACCCCCTTACAGATGAAAGATCTCTGCCAGGTGTTTATTTCTTTCTCCATTTATAAATCCAGACAGAGAATGAAGGATGAATAAAGTATAAAGCTTAAAAAAACATGTTTAATATTAGAAGTTTCTTGAATAAGCTGTAACAGAAAAAACCCTCCAGTCTCTCTTGGGCACCTCTGTGTAACCTTCAGCGGTTCCATGTTGATAACTTCATTAGCAGCTCTTGTGTTCCAAAATTTTAGTCATTTGGTAACGTTATCACAAGTGAAGAATCAGAAAGTGGCAGGCGAGGGGGCTTGCATCCCTCCCAGATGGAGGATATTTCAGCACTTAAAGAAAGGCAAAGCAGCGACTGAGGCGTTTTCAGAGCTTTTTCCTATGAGAAAGTGAAGGCGTAGGATGAGCAGAGACGGTTTGCACAGTGCGGTATAACATAGTGAGGAGCCCACGATGTTAGGCTGTCCCCACGTCCCTGGCCAGCAGGCTAGCTAGAGAGCCAGCCATTACTGGTATGCCTCCACGGAAGCAAGGCAGAGGGGAAAAAATGCAGCAAATTTCATTCCTCAGAAATTTAATTATATCAAGATTAACAAGGGAGGTAATTAATTTCTTTAAGATGAGTATCTATTAATTGCCTGGGGCTCAACTTTGTTGTCAGAATCGTATATTTAACCATTATTCTAGGGCAAAGTTTTACAGGCAAAAATGAGGGGGTTCACTACTTTGCTGTGAATATAAACATATAAAACTTTCTTATCTAAATAAAAAAAAATTGTGTTAATACTCCTATGTTAATGGACACATTAACATAGGACAACCAGACACACACACATATATATATATATATATATATATATATATATATATATCTGTGTGGGTGTGTGTGTGTGTGTGTGTGTGTGTGTGTGTGTGTGTGTGTGTGTGGTCTGTAGACACTGGTCGCGCGAGGG
>CAEFZX010018360.1:0-15503 GCA_903066825.1 Alfaro cultratus
GAGTTTCCTTTATTTTCATGACTATTGACATTGTAGATTCACACTGAAGGCATCAAAACTATGAATTAACACATGTGAAAATATGTACTAAACAAAAAAGTGTAAAACAACTGAAAATATGCCTTATATTCTAGTTTCTTCAAAGTAGCAACCTTTTGCTGTGATTACTACTTTGCACACACTCTGCATTCTCTTGATGAGCTTCAAGAGGTAGTCACCTGAAATGGTTTTCTCTTCACAGGCGTGCCCTGTCATGTTTTTCTACAATCTAATCTACAATTTTTATAGTCATGAAAATAAAGAAAACCCATTGAGTGAGAAGGGTGTGTCCAAACATTTGGTCTGTACTGTATCTCCCAGGATAATGCTATCTTTCAGCATGGTGTCTTGCATAATACTTGCATGAAAGCCCAAACCTTCAGTTGTGGAGTTCCATATGTTTGCTGTGTGCCCCCCATGGCTTGTGCTATAGTGAAAACCTAACTTTGGCTTTTTTCCAACAATGAATTTATTTTTGCCACTTTGTTAGTGCATGATGCCAATTGTTTCTGTCAATATGTTCTCTCATTAAAGCTTGGGAACTTTGCAGCTCGTCTAGTTACCATGGGGTATGGAGTTACATTCCTGCCAAAACTCGAAGGAGTTCATTAAACAATTACAATAGTGCATATATTAACCGAGAAAGCATATGGCTTTGATTTAGACCACATTTATTAACTAAGAGAGTTTTTAGCTATGACTGCAGTAGCCACATTTTCATTTACAGATGGCGTATCAGAGAAAAAGGGGCCTAAAGACAAATACATGCCACACTTCTCAGATTTGTGTTTGTGGAAGCATTAAAACATATGTGTTTTGTTTCAACTTCACATTATGCACCAGCTTGTCTTGGTCTGTCTCATAAAGTGCCAATAAATTGCATTAAAGTTTGTGGTTTTAATGTTGCAAAACTTGTTAGACTAGGCGATATGTGCTAGGCAGATACAAAGGACTGTAAAGTGTAAAGCATGATATCATGTTGGTAATTAGCTCATAACCTTTGGAAAAAAACTATGTATTTATGGTATGTCAACATTGCATCATCAAGCTGAGCACCAGTGAGCAGGCACTGTGTGTACACTTCCAGTCCGCTCACATCCACTTTATATTCAAAAACTTCTGTCTGAAACCAATGTTTACATGAAGAGAATCTAATCAAATGAGTAATTACTTTGTAATTTATGCATTGCTTAACTGATCTGCTTTTAGAAGTTGTCTTAGAGGCCTAACTGTGACTGCCGGTGTAAAAGTCATTTGAAGGAGTAAATGTATTGCGCCTGCAGGCAAACATTAAAAACCATGGGACCAATTGCCTTCCTAAATTCATGCACATGCTGATATGAGTCATCTGCACAGAGATTGGCTGAGATGAGGGCAGGGTCCCATCCTTCCCACCTGCCTTTTTTAGCTCATCTAAGACACGCCACATCATGTTCATTCTGCTGTGTGTCTGTGTTGTTAATTCGGAGCCACTGACTCATCGCAACACTCCTATTTTTTTTTTCCTGGACAGAGATGTGGCTAATGATCCCAGTCACCAGCAGCATATAAGGAAACATTCCTGCTAGTCAATTTTAGTTCCAAGAGAAGGAAATACTTATAGTTTTCAGATTTTTTTTTTCCATTTGATTTTTTTTTTTTTCTAGTGTCTATATTTGGCTATTTGGTTGAGTTTGTTTTGGCAACTGCATATGAGTCAGTATAACAGTTCACTACGACCTGGGCACGCACCTTAAAATTGGCTTCATCTGAGGTTTGTTCACTGCTTAAAATAGATAATAAGGCAACAATATAATACCACCATTTTATATTACAAATATTACAATTTCATCCTGAAAAATTGTAAATTGCATATATTTAGGCAAAAATACTATGGTAAAATTACCACAGTATCTTTACTGAAACTTATCATACTAGGAGCATTTCAGACCGGCCTATACTTAGTCAAATCCCAGACTATAAATGTTGTATAGGATAGATAAACAGATATAACATTTTGGACCAATAGTGATATCCTAGGTTAATATTGCTGCTATGGTCAATGACCATTTCACTACCCCTTAAAAATCTTTAAAAACAACCATGTTTCTGCTTCTCTGCTTCAGTTAAATTTCCACAATCCTGCACTGCATTACTATGACTGTCGCATGAGCAAATTCCACAACTAGCTTTCTGCCCCCTCCAAAAATGAGATGGAAAAAACTTTGGTTGTAAATATCTGTTTTATTTATCAGTCAGATACTCGTATATTAAACAAGTCTAATACTTGCCGATACTGATGTTAGTGCCGATATATCATGCATTTCTTGTATACAGGCATGCTATTCTCTCTACTTTGTTCTAAACCTTCAAAATCAAACAATATCCTTTCAAGAAGAAGAAAAAACCATCATAGTTTGCCAATACATTTTTTAGACCACATTAACATAACATTTAAAATCTGCTCAGGATTTGTTTGATATACGTTTTTAGATGTTGCTGCTATAACAAAAAGAAATAGTCCTATTAGGTTGTCTCTATCTACATATGAACTTGAAATGGTCTCAGAAGAGGAAGGGGGGTTTATTGGTGTCAAGACAGCTGCCTCTGAGGCCATGTGATATATCACTGTTCTATTTGTACACCAAATACCTGAATGGTTTGTACACAAATTGGCATCTGTGTCACATGTGAAGCCCCTGAGTGTAAATATGTCATCTAAAGGTGGTGGTAAGGTGATGTGCTATCTGGACAATCAAGCTTGGGAGCATTGTGAGATTATAGGTAGCAGTGAAAGTCAGGAACTTGTGTTGATTTTGTTGTAAAACGGAAGTGAGTACTTTTCTTTATCATTTCAATTGCTGATGTATTGTTTTCGCGGAAGCTTGAAGCGATGACTGTAGTGTCACAATTGTTTAGCAGTTTATGTTGATCAGATACTGTCCCTTTCCATTTTAAGTCTTTTCAGTAGCAGAATATTGTACATCTTAGCTCCCTTAGTAATTGATATTTTACAGAAAAACTACGATAAAGCTGTAGGCTTGAACAAATTTGAAAAAAGCTAATTTGGCTTTCTGGAGGAACGGAGCATAGTTGATGTAACTGGGACTAACTAAGAAAACTAAATGTGGAACATATTTTACAATAAGAAATATTTAAATAGTACACCCATATTTTAGGTGTGGACATTATACGTCAATTTGTTACTGGTTTTTGAATGAGGTGTGTTCAATAGCCAGAAAGCTGCCCTAGACATTTTCAGATTAAATGCTGGACCTGTGGCATTAAGCCTGATTGGATGTTGTAAATTAGCACCATAAACTGATGAGCCTCTTTCCTGGAATGCCCGTAGACGGTAAAAAGATGTGATCTTAAGGTCATGCTTTTCTACACTGAGCACGGACTCAGTGCCTTGTGAAATCTTTGCACTCTTTCCACATTTTGTCGTGTCGTGTCACAACCATAAACTTCAATGCATTTCTTCAGGAATTTATATAAAGGATCAGCACAAATAAGTGCACAACTGGGAAGTGGAAGAGAAATGATAAAGGGTTTTAATTTTTGTTTTACAAATAAGATTCTGAAAAGTGGGACACACATTTGCTATGAGCACCCCCACAATTTTCTGTAATTGAAAATTCAAGCCTTTTCAGTAGGGATGGACTTAAAGATTTATCACAATATTTTTTGTTATCACTTTGATAACAACACAAGGGACAATAAGAACTATTGTTTTGGACCATAATCATAATATCTCCTTCCACATGCTTGCTGTGTTCCATGCTTTTATTGGCAAATGCAAATAAATACAACTACATGCTATACTTTCAAGCATTTTTTGGTAAAAATACTTAACTTTCCGTTCACTTGACAGTTGAACATTAGAATTTTTTTTTGATCTTTCATAAAAAAAAATTCCAATGAAAATAAAATGCTTAAGAGGTTTGAATACTTTTTGTAAGTCATAAGCATTGAATATAAGCCTGTTGTAATAATGAATCGCATAGTAAATTAAAATGAGGTCGATAAATTCTAATGGTATTTTTGAAGAGCAAATTTGTTTATAGACTATAACTTATGGTTTCGGTTATTTGCAGTTTTTATTTTCATTTTATTTATGGTTTGTGGTCATCGTGTTTTATTTTGGATATTTAAAATATATTTAGTTCCATTGTGAAGTGTTCTTTACGCAGTGAAAGTTGTTGGTCTTTGAAAGGGCAAACTTGCATTTTTACGCCGTTACCAATATGTTACTTGAAAATGGTCTGAAAACAAAATTTCTCGCAATAATTTCTGGGACAATTTATCATCCAGCAAAATTTGATATTGTGACAGGCTTAACTGAATATCTTGTGTTTACAGATGTGTCATAATCCCATCACCATTGCAGTCTTGTTCTGTCCACAGGTATTTTTTGTCCCTTTGGTGCTGACAGAGATGATTCTGGCTAAATTACAAGGCTTTGGGAAGCAGCTCCTGAGGGTGAAGGTTGTGGACTGCAGCACAGACGTAACCCGGCTGGTCCGATGTCTCAACACCTTTGACCTGGTGGCCCTGGGTGTAGGGAGCACATTGGGTGCCGGTGTTTATGTGCTGTCTGGTGCCGTAGCTCGTGACGGCGCTGGACCTTCCATCGTCGTCTCATTTCTTATCGCTGCGCTGGCTTCCATGCTAGCCGGTCTGTGCTATGCCGAGTTTGGAGCCCGTGTCCCGAGAACCGGGTCAGCTTACCTCTACACCTATGTGACGGTGGGAGAACTGGGGGGTTATACCTCGGGCTGGAACCTCATTCTCTCCTATATCATTGGTGAGATCACTTAAAAACAGGAAAGGGAAAGACCTAGCTGCTAATCTCTGTGATTTGTGAATTACCTGAAGATTTCTCTGTGCAGGAACTGCAAGTGTGGCAAGGGCTTGGAGCGCCACCTTCGATGAGCTCACCGGAAAGCACATTGATCAATTTTGTAGACAAAACATAAAAATGAATATACCGTGGCTAGCAGAGTATCCAGACATTTTTTCTGTCTTCATCATACTCTCTCTGACAGGTTAGACACAATAATGTCTTTCCATGACTCCGGTACGGTGTGGATACATTTAGAAAAATTAGATTTTTCATTCCTGGATCAGAATATGAAAGACAACTTAGTCTAGAACATCAGTTGTATTTCTATTTTTTATGTATATGTTCTACTGTCTAAATGTTGTATCCATTCATTCATCACTCCCTCCTTCCATTTGTCCATCCCTCCTTTAATTATCCATCCATCTAGGGCTACAACCTAAAAATATTTTACTAATCGATTATTTTGACTATTCTGACGATTAATGGCATAAAAAATTATTGCATTTTGCAGATTTCTCTTTCAACTACTTACAGCTTTCAACTACTTTTCACAGCATTGCTTGGTTTTGGAGTCAAAGAATCGGCCATGGTGAATAAAATATTCACTTGCATCAATGTGCTTGTCCTGCTGTTTGTGATCATCTCTGGACTGGTTAAAGGAGACTTAAAAAACTGGAAACTGGACCCTGAAGAGATACTCAACGCCACTGGAAACGCCACCCATAAGTAGGTTCAGTGAAGATCGGTGTATTATGATTACCATCGCTAATTATCTTCATAAAGTAAATAAGTACTTTCTGTTCTTACTTCCAGTACCTTATTTCCCCTCCCTAAAGATGAAACTCTTGGTGCAGGCGGCTTCATGCCATTCGGGTGGAGAGGAGTCCTCTCTGGTGCTGCTACCTGTTTTTATGCCTTTGTGGGGTTTGACTGCATTGCCACTACAGGTGACAGCAAATGCATTAACATGGGTAGTACACACACGAGCACTGTTACCTGACATATTGTTTTTTGATTATTTCCCCCTCAGGAGAGGAAGTGAAGAACCCCCAGAGGGCCATTCCCATCGGCATCGTGGCCTCTCTCCTCATCTGTTTTGTGGCTTACTTTGGCGTTTCGGCGGCTCTCACTGTTATGATGCCGTACTACCTGCTGGACAAGAACAGCCCTCTTCCAGTGGCCTTTCAGTATGTAGGCTGGGAGGGAGCCACTTATGCAGTAGCCATTGGCTCTTTATGTGCTCTGTCGACCAGGTAAGTGGGTCTCCTACTGCCTCTCAGCATGAGAAGCCACAGAGGGCGCGTAATTGTTCAGCAGGAATCTTTAGAAAATGAATAATTCATCTCAGCTACCCTGAGTAGTGAATTCTTTTACATAACGCTTTACCCGCTGGTAGCCGACGAGCTGCAGTTAAAGAATAGTAGGTCGGAAGGACTGGGGTGTATGAGGCAGGTGACAGATTAGAAAGATTATCTTAGTTAGAAACATTTTGTCTGTTTTTGGTACAATATATAAATGCAAAATTAAAATCATTTAGATTCTGAAATTAAATGATGATCCTTGTAGTATTTACTACAAGGGCAAATTTCTGGGAAAATATGGCAACCATTTTCAATGTGTGGATAAATATGGAAAAAGAAAATGGTATGAACCTTTATTTCCTTCTGTGTTTCATTCTTTGTTTTGTTGTTTCTTTCTTTGCTTTATGGTTTCTTTCCTTGTTTGTTTCTTTCTCTCCTTTTTTCATTCCTTCCTTTTTTGTTTGTTTCTGAGGTACATATGTGTTTCTGAGTTTTATGCTGCTTCTTAAGTCTCTCGATTGAATATCAATGTCTAGCTTTAAACAATTAGTTTCCACATTTATTCAAGAATAGCAGTACCTCATGTGGAGACGCAGAAAACCCTGCATGGAGGCCTAGGGAGAATATGAAATACTTCAAAAACAACTGGAGTTGCTCAGGAACCATAAAAAAATAAGTGAAATACATTTTTTGCTCTTATTAAAGTAATTGCATAGACCACAGTTGGGTAGATCCAAATTTACACAACACTTGGGAATTATGCAAAAGTTCCAGTGGTGCATATTTTACGTTTACATGATATACTCTCAGAAAACTAACATAAACCTTAGTAAGCCATAAAGATACAACAATCAATTTTTGCTAGCTCTTTAAGTCGCAGATAAGCATACAGTAAAATGTTAATAAAATGATTCTGTTGTGACATAAAGGGCCCTCATTATATGCTTTTTCTAATATACAGTACGTATACATATCTGAGCTGTGTGTGTGTGTGTTTTCCTTGACATGCTCTTTTCTCCCTCCCTGCACCAACCAGCTTGCTGGGCTCCATGTTCCCAATGCCAAGAGTGATCTGGGCCATGGCAGAGGATGGCCTGCTCTTCAAATGTTTGGCTAAAATCAACACGCGAACCAAAACCCCGCTAACAGCTACAGTAACCTCCGGCATAGTCGCAGGTGAGCTCGCACCCTAAACTCACTAACTGGCAGAATGCTGCACGACGTGTGGCGAAGCAGGCCCCTCAACACCTAACATGCAAACGCAGCACAAAGGCAGCAAACTTTAGCTGACGCAGCAGCTGTTCTGTTGGGCTGACAATGTTTGAGGGCTCGTGTGGAACAACAGCTACGTTCTAAAGTCTCCTCCTCCTCCTCCCTTCATCCGTGACGTAGCCTCCTTGGCTCTATGTTTCCGCTGCCATGCATTATCTTTGCTATGGCTCGTGACGGGGTGATTTTCTCGTTTTCGGCTCATGTCAGCGAAAGGAAGATGCCCATCGTCTCCTCCTTGGTGGCAGGGCTGATGTCTGGTAGGTGGCCGAGATAAAGCCAAAGTCAACAGTGCCCCCATGTGGAAGAATGAGGGAGGAGAAAAAATCATAGTTGTTAGTATATTTGATCTTTACAGTAGTAGATTGGCAGTTTCCTGCTTTATCTTTAGACTTTATTTGAATTAAATATTGTGTCAATAATATTTAATCTAATTCTGCTGTCTGTTCTTGTTGAAATCACTCTGCTGATGTGTATTTTCTCCTCTGTGCCCCGCAGCTGTGATGGCTTTCCTGTTTGATCTAAAGGACCTGGTGGACCTCATGTCTATTGGCACTTTGATGGCCTATACTATGGTTGCAGGCTGTGTGTTGGTACTCAGGTAATTGTTTTTCTCACCATGTTTCATTAGACATAGAACCAAAACCAAATAGCAAGAAATATGCAATACTCCTGACTTTGAAGTTTAGATATATGCCATGAGAATAAATGAATTCTTAGATTAGAAATTGAACATTTAAAGGACTACCTCTGAATTCTTAAACTTTAGCACATTCTTAAAGCTAGATGGTTTAAGTATTTTCTCCTAGTTCTTGATTTTCTCCTAGTTCTCTGGCCTGCTCCCTCCATCTCAGCATATATTTATAATTTTAAACTTACTAGATTATAACACAATCTACAAATTTTGTAGATTGTGCTAGATTTTGTATTCATGCACCCAGTTCTTGCTTTTAAAAGATATAACATTTGTTTATTGTTAAATGATTTCACCTCATCTTTAAGTCCCACCTCCCCATCTTTAGTGACTTGTCTGCTCTCTTTTCGCCTGTCATGTGAAGGTACCAGCCTGAGCAGCTGAGTACGGCCTATGAGTTGGCCAACACACAGGATGAGCCAGAGTCTTACAGCGAAGGGAACTCTGATGTCTTTCCTCAACCAGAAGATACGGTCAGCATCAAGAATCTCCTGTCCCCGTCCAACCCTGAACCCTCTCCTTTGTCTGGTCGTACCGTCAACATCTGCACCAGCATACTTGGTGAGCCACACACGAGGATGAAAGTGAACAATTCATGTTGAACTGGCCCAGAGCCTGACGAGTTCTCCTTTTTTTTTTCTTTTTTTTTCTCCACCAGTTGTTCTGATGTGTGTTTTCAGTGTAGTTGCCTCTCAACAAATTTGGGCCCCCTGGGCTGTGGTTCTAATGAGTGTTACCATGGCGGGTTGTGTACTTCTCACCTTTATTATATTCAGACAACCTCAGAGCAAAGCCAAGCTGGCCTTTAAGGTGAGTTTGAACTTTAAACCTTTGGATAATCTTTTGTTCCTTTAACCTTTTCACTTTCTGGGATTTTGCCACCACAAACTTGGCAAACAAAATAAGGAGCTCTTGTCAGATCAGGGTGTTGATTTGTAAGCTACTCACATTGCATTTAGTTGTATGGATTAGAGCATAGTATTATAGTGAAGGTCATATTTGTATAGGTGTGGTTGCAGCTTGTGCACAAAGTTTTTGGCCTGTCTTGGTGATCCGATGCAGGTCTTGATTTGTCTTGGTTCAGCTCGACTGTCAACATGTATTACTTTATATTAACTGAGAAAACAGCTCTCTGAAAGTGTCTTGTTTCCCTCTGATGGGCTTTCTTGCTTTTCCTCTCTTATCACTGATATTTTGTGTTGGGCAGCTGCTTTGAAGAGCACAGAACTTCTGCTTCTTTAGAAAACCTTCACAAATGTCAAATATTTATTAAGCTTTCACACTGGACCTGTAATACCCACTAGTACCACTACAGGAAGATTTTTGTATAACCCCCTTTCAGTGATGAGCAGGGAACCCAACTAATTGACAGTTTTTGAACAAACTAAGTCAGACTAAGGTTTTTCTTAAATATTTTATTGATACTTTATTTAACCTGTGATGACATAGAGAAACCTAACCGTGAAATCTTTTTTTGCTCTTCTCACTTCTTTTGCTGAATTTCCCTCTAGATACTTGAAGTCATTCATTCCATTTATCTTGATAGATTTCAGAACTATGTTTTTGTGAAGGAGTTTTTTAAGGACACCTTTTGAAATGGATTCTCTCTCCACAGGTTCCCTTGTTGCCCTTCATTCCCATCATCAGCATGTTTGTCAATATCTACCTGATGATGCAGCTCAATAAAGGAACGTGGGTGCGCTTTACCATTTGGATGTTGATAGGTACTGTGTCTCAAGAGTGCAACATTTTCTGCCAGCTTTTCTAAGTATAGTCTGACCTCTCTGACCTGATATTCCTCCACTACTGCAGGTATCTTTATCTACTTCCTCTATGGCTTTCGGAACAGTGCAGAGGCAACCAGGTTTGACGCCTGCTCAATAAAAGGAGAGCCAATGACCAGAGAGAAGGAGTCCTTGAACACACCAAACTGCTCTCGAGAAGGAGAGACTGATGAGGGAACGAGTGCTTACACACTTTGAGATTTTCTGAAACAGCTGCAAAGAAAACGCTACAGATCCATGCATGCATGCATCCTTGAATGTCTGTTTTTAAAGTTCGCTGTCTCCGAACTGACAACACGCCAAAACAACAAAGATATTTTCAGTGATATATTTGTTGTGCAGAATTAGCTGTGGCTCACAGACTCAGAGCCTAATGTTTTAATATCTTTTGCTTACTGTGAATTACAGAGATTATTGACAGAGCTGAAATTCACCCACTCAGTTTTCTGCCAGAACACCTAACGCATATATTAGGTGTTAGGTTCATTGAAAAAAATATATATATTTATGTTACTGAAAAAATAGTTGCTTTATGCATTAATTTTACATCTCAAAGAAATGCATTATGCTACCTTCAATGAGCTGCTCAAATTAGAGCAATACTTTGACGCATTGCTCTAATTGCAAATTAGAGCAATGCGTCAACGTGTTGCAAATTAGCGGATCAATGACACAAATTTGTTGGGTGTAAAGATGAGTGTTGTTTTTATGAGGGGAAATTGCACGTTTCATCTGAAACCTGCAAAGCTGCTAATATGGAGTTTTTATCAGATACTTGAGAAGGGATTGTTTTAAGTGTCTTTTTCCCAAAGAGATGTCACAACTTTAAAGGTGAGATTCTTTAAACATTTGATACTTGTTATGAGATGACAATGCAGTTCATTGTCTGTATATAAAGTATGCTCTGGAGTACGAAAATCCGGTTTTAAGGAATATGGAAAATGTTATTTTTGGACCATTTTTACATTTTTGTGCATATGCATTTAAACAAGAAGGACAGGTTTATTGTGGTCAAGTTTTGTTTGAGTGGTCAAAACTTGCTTAATTTGCTCTTCTCAAACTCACTGTGGCAGCGGCAACAGGTGTCTCTTTAAAAAATGTTCGTCCCAAGTACAGGTCCAAGCCATTCGAAACATTTGCCCAGCAATCAATGCTGAACTTATGCTTCAAAATTTGGTAGCTTTAAAGTTTCTGATTATGTTTCATCATTAATACGTGGTTAGCATTACCACTGTGACTGTGTTGCATTTAACTCACTCACCAGTGATATTCCAGACATTGTATTATCATTTCTTCACAAGAGAAACCAATATTTTGACCTTTCAGGTATTCTGCAGGTCAGTCTTACGTGTCTAAAGATATGTCTTATAGCCGCAATCTTTAGTAAACTTACATATTTCTCCTGTTAACTGTGCTTTCATGTAGACAATGCTAGGCTAATGCTAGCATGTTGATTCAATTTTGATGTGACTTGTTGATAATTTGGGAAAATATCTGATTGATTTTAGAAGAAACTTGCATTCAAAGGTTTATTCTCCTGTTTCATAAACTTAGTACACTACTTTGATCACCATAAAATTTTATGATCTATGTTTCAGCTGCATTCTTGTCTCCCTTATCAACAGCTGCCTACAGTACAGTATATAGTATATGGAACTGGTGATATGATAGACAGACTCAAAGCTACAACAGCCAAAAGAGTCTCTTGTCTCTCTCGTGGTGACCGTCATTGCAAATTATTTTATTGTTTGTGAATATTCAGATTGTTAGATCAACAAAATAATCTGGAGAAATTTTGCAACTTCATCTCCTCTGCTTTGAAAAAACTCAGTTTTCTGGCAGGTTGGCTAACAAAAAAATCACCATCTGTACACAATTACTGGATATAAAGAGTGAAGCTTACCAACAGATGCCTATACCGATCATGTAAATATCTTGCTCTGGATCTAGTACAATCCCAAATGCTTGGGATTGTACTAGGACAACCCCAAGCAGGACTATGCTATGTATGATACAATTTACTGATGGTGACAATGAAAGCTACTGTGACTGTGTGAAGATCCACCAGGCAGCTTAAACGTGAATGTTACATGTCAAAATGGCAACTAGGTGAAATGTGTGCATTAGGAAATTTCCATTTTAAATTTCTACCATGGGTTTACCTACTTGAATATGAATTGTATTAATATTGGGTTCTACTCATCTTCCGTTAACTTGTCTGCTGGACTTGAATTCAATTCTGGTAAATTTGTATGGTTCCATGTCAGGACACTGCTCTATTTATTGACATGGTGTGTTGATCTTTGTCACAGTGTCAGACTGGCTTTCATGTAAGATAACCAACAATGTACATAAAATGTAACTGCTCAGATTTTGTTGATTGTGTGATTGTGCTTCATAGAGTTGTTTTAATCCATGTTGTAAATACCAATAACAATTTAAAGGAATATGCCAAATTTACTCAAGTTTGGTTGGCTTGTAAAGGTTTTTTTCACCTTCCAAATGAAGCATTTCCCATGCAGACTATGCTACAGTGTTCAAATGCTATGTGTCAAATTGACAGTTTACCAGGTGCTCGTTTATACACATTAACCCACATTTGTTTTTGTGGCATACTGGTAAATATCTACAGTATATTCTGGCAGTATTTGAGATGCTGTTTTCTGTTTCCACCATCTTTTTATGGATTTATTTGGTTCTGTAAATAAATCATGGTGAATATTAAAATCTAAATTTGCCCTCATTTTTTATTTTATTTATTTATTTTACATGGTATCGGATCTTCTAATTACTGAAATTGAAAAAAATACAGTTGAAATTAAGTTCAACTTTAATAATTGTGATGTGACAGTTAAATCTCTTGAAATGTTTCTTATGCTGCGCTGCACATGTCACCTCTCTGTACTTTATTTTTTTAAGGAGTCTGTTTTCCTAATTTTTTTTTAAAGAGTCTTAATCATTAGGTCTCCAGGCTTTCTGAAGACCTTTGCTGAAAAGATTTTCACTCATTCTTAGTGAAGTTCCTCAGCATTTCAAATGAATATTGTTTATTAAGCCAGGGTGACAGGGTAAGGCCAGACATGACCTTTTTTGTTATGTCACAAGAGATAACTTAGCAGCCCCTGAAGTTTTTCACATTTTGTCTGATTACAAACACAAACATTAATGTATGTGTGTTTTTAAAAAGATAGACCAATGGAGAGTGACATAATTGGGAAGTGGAAAATAAATGTTTTTGAGGCGTTTTATTGATACAATTCAGAACAGTGTGTAGGACGTGTTTCAGAAATACGTCCCCACCGCATGATTCTGCCACCACCATGTTTCACCAAGAGGTTGCTGTGGTTAAGGGGGATGTGTGCTGTACAAAATTGTACAGACAGCAATTTACGTTGGCTTTCACAGAACATCACTGAGATATTTCAACAATTCAAACGTCATTACGTGGTTTAATACAAAAAGTAAAGGGAAAAGTCCAAACAAAGCAAATTAATTTAAGTTAGTTATTTTTGAAAGACTGCCAGAAAAAAAAAAATCACCCCCACAGGTACTAAGATATATTCAGTGTTTTGTTATTATTACTTCTCTGTCATTTACTTCTGAGCAGTACTTCATCTTGTGTTTGTGAAGTTATTGGGTGTAATTATTGGTTCAGACCAGCAGGTGGCAACCGACACCCACCTCAGCGTCACCTCTCGTCTTCTCACCTCCTCCCTATTTTCCAGCAATCCTGCAGACTGATTCCTCTTCATCTCGCCTTAACACCCGATGCTTCGCTTCTCTTCCGTCCTCTCTTCGCCTTGGAGCCCTTCAGAAGAGGACTTGCAGAATCCAGCCGGTAAGCGTTTCCATTCCTCCTGAAGGACAGCAGGTGAGTCCTGCTTGTCTCCGTCTCACTCGCAGGCTCGGGAATAAATGGGATTGATGAAGGCTGCTGCATCTGCTGGGATGCTGCGGGTGAGCCTGTTGGTGCTGATGCCTGAAATAACGTGTAAGCTGTGGTTAATTGTTTTTTAGGAGTGGCAGTTTGATTATAGTCATCCTGGAATAATATCTCCTTCCTGTAAGTGTGCTTACCTTTATTCTGTCAGATCCAGAGTTATACATATCCTGTTTTTCATCTGTAATGTTTGCATTTGCAATATCCCTCCTTCCTTTTTCTTTTTGGATGATGAATATAGATGTATTATATTTAGAAAAGGAAGGACTGGAGATGAGTAAAACTAAGATGACAGATTCTGCTGGTTACAGTTCACAGTTAGTCCAGATGTGACAGTCACATCAAAGAACTAATACGTCTACATCTAAGGCCTGAAAGCTACAGCTTATGTTACATTTTTATTCATTAACACCTGCACACCTAACGCTGCAGACTTCGAGTGGGTACACAAAGAAATCAGGACCACTCAGGCATTAAAAATTGGAGGGAGACTGGTGCCTCCATTTTCATACATCCTCAATATTTCATGAGACTCCTGCACAAACCACCCAGTGAAGCTAAATACACTAAACGAAGGTCTTGATCTCTGTTTTGCTTCAGGATGATAACTCCTGATGTAGAGGAAGCCTCAGTTTCACAGGAGACTACAAGTTATTGCAGTCCACAGTCAAAACAAGTGTACAGATTTCATCACAGCGAAGGTCCTTCCTGGTTGTCAGGAGGCAGGTGGCAGGGTTAGTCGCTGGGTTATGGGGGATGGTGAGGGAAAAATATGCTCAGGGAAGCGTGTTGTTAGGACGGGCAGAAATTTCCTAATTATCCCTTGTGCTATAATTATCAGGTTGCCTGAGGTGTTTGAGGAGCACAGCAACAGCAGAAAAACAAGAAAGAAACTGGCGCACGTGCTAGCATTAATGTACCGTACAGCTATAACTGTCCAGCAAAGCATGAGTGTGTTCCCTAAGGAACTGCACTTTATTTGGAATACATTATATGCATTTTACTTGAGTCCTTACATTTTATGAGACTTTACACTGTGTTCCAAATTATTATGCAAATTGGATTTAAGAGTCATAAAGATAACACTTACGTGTCAGGGCTCTTTGAATCACTATAATTAATTTTGATTACTTTGTCTGGTGAGCTCAATTAAAGGAAATCTACTTAAGAAGGATGTTCCACATTTTTAAGCAGGCAACAGGTTTCAAGCAATAAGGGAAAGAGAAAGGATCTCTCTGCTGACGAAAATCATCAGATAGTGTATTGCCGTATGACAAGGTATGAAAACATTAGATATTTAACAAAAACTGAAGAATTGTCGTACTGTGAAGAGATTTGTGGCTGATTCAGAACAAAGATGGGTTTGTACAGATAAAGGCATAACGAGGAAGGTTTCTGTTAGACAAATTCATCGGATTAAGAGAGCAGCTGTTAAAATGCCCTTACAAAGCAGCAAACAGTTATTTGAAGCTGTTGGTGCCTCTGGAAACTCAAAGTGGAGGATCCTCCAGAGATTTGCGGTGCATGAACCTACTATTCGGCCCCTAACCAGAGCTCACAAGCAGAAACGGTCGCAGTGGGCCCAGCCGTACATGAAGATTCATTTTCAAACAGACTTGTTCACTGATGACTGCTGTGCAACCCTGGATGG
>CAEFZX010018365.1:0-98298 GCA_903066825.1 Alfaro cultratus
GATATTTGTGGCCGTGATGGCGATTTAAAAATAAGAGTTTTTGTGAAATTGGCTCTGTTTCTCACACTCTAAGTCACATGATCTTAGAGGGTGAGGATTTTTCACTGAATATTTTTGTTATGTTTTTGCATATTATGTGAGCCTGGTAAGTTCAAATCCCACCAGAAGTAATAGCAATCATGCCGGGAATTTTCTGCACGTTTTGATACCACATTTTTGTATGGGCATGCACCGGTTCGGGCTGCATTAACGGTCACGGAAGAAAATTAAAATATAATAATAAAGAGACACTTATTGGGTGTAGAGTAATAGTTCCTGCCATTGCTTTGCATGGCAGGCCCTAATTATACTTTATGTTGTTTCTGCAGGAAATATATCATTTAAATTTTTTTTATTTTTTTTTTGCTTCTGTTTTTGCTTTTTGACTCGAGATTTTCAGGGTAGACTTAAACAAGAATACTGAGTAAGATAAGTAGCAGATTTAATGGGGGCTGTGTTCAACTTGGCGGGTGTTCTGCTGTTATTCAAGTTTTCTGCATTGAGTTCTCACCCATGCATCTAATTTGTCATTCACTGCGCTTTCTTTTCCTATTTATGTCTTTTCCCGTGGTGTTTTATGACCATACTGGTTTTATTTTGCCCGTCTTACCAATGGGAGCTGTTCCAAGGTTTTGGGCTTGCCTGCTACCAATCAAGAGAAAAAAAACCGGAACCAATTCTTTGTGTAGTTCAGTGTGCAAATAGAAACGGCTCCCATGGGACTCGGATCCCGATCTTATCTCTTTTAATACCACTAATGACCGTTTCTGTGCCGCTGATGTGAGACAACACCGTGGGCATTGCTTTCCTCCTGAATGAGTCCCTCGAGAATCTGCTGTAGCTGATAAGATATCGGAAAGAGATCGGTGCTTCTGTCCGTCCTTTGGGGCCCCTCTGCGGGCCGGGCCAGGAGCTCTGCAACCCGGCCAGACGCGGGTCGGTGCCTGGAAGTATAGGGCCGCCTGGGGAATATAGAGAGATGGAGGAAAAGAGTCCGGCAGTAAACAACTAATTAAACCACTACAACTAAAATATTGAAAGTAAATTAATAAATTTTTAAAAAGCAGTTGAGGACAAGCATGATCAAGTATAAAGTTGAAAATGAATGAACCATACCACACTAACAGTATTTTAAAAAATACAGAAATTGGTTATGTATCTGGGGAAGTTTATATATGTGAGCCCATATATCTAAACTCTACAACTCTTTTTTAGGCCTGCAAATAAAATTAGATTTCAGAAATTATTTTCAGCAATTTCCAAAAAATGTCTTATTCTTATTTTTCCAGTGCCCTTTAAAAAATCGTTGATGTCTCTGCCTGAAGTGGAGGAGTTCAATCTTCTTCAGCCTATTGGAGTGGGAGATTAATTTAGATTGGAGCTTTTCTGCTGGAGGATGAGGGGAAAGACAAACCTCTCAGTTTATTATTAAAAGCCATTTGCAGGATAAGTTTAGGGATCTGAGCGGAGGTATTCCTCCTGCACCTAAAATGAGTCACTTCAGGGTGAAAAAGAATGTATTTAAAATTAAAAAATATAAAAAAAAGCTCAGCTTGATGATACCATCCAAGCAGGTTTTCTCCAAGCATAAGATTTCATTGGATCACAGAATCCTCTCCTTCCTTATATCCCGAGAACACTGCACTGGAAATTTCTTAAGAGTACTAAAATATGAACTTTTAAAACCAAATTTTAACACATTTTTTCTGGTGATCTGAAAAAGCACAAGCAACCAAAGACAATGTTCAGAATCTTTTGGAAGAGCTTCGCAACGCCTATTTTTTCTGTAGCTGAAGTTGCAAATCTTAAAATATCTGACTTTAATAGTGACAAAATAGCTTTGGCCTTTGCAAAATTAAAATATATTATTTTACATATCAAAACATTTATTTGTGAAAAACTTTGGGCTTAAACTTCAGCTTCAATTAACTGTTTGCCTTTGACCAGATTTAATGCTAACTTTACTGATCAAATGTTTATATGTTAGGCAGTAAACATTATTTCAACAATACACACAGAATAAAAACATTCAAATAATGTTCCAGGACTTACTAATAATTATTTTCTTACACACCTACAACAAAGGAATGTTTTTATTGCATTAATTCTAAGTAAATGAGGGATGGAAATATTATAACAGCAGTGATTTGTGAATCACAATATGAGTTTTTCAGCATTGAAAAAGTCTATATTGTCCCTTAAAATTCTGTAAACTATCTGATTCAGAGTACCCACGCTGGTCAGGATGTGGAAAGACAAATCATGCATTATTCTACACTCAGTGTCACATATTGACATAGTGAATGCAAGATTTTAGGTTAAAATAAAATAAATGTTGAATGTGTCGCCACCATAAAGCCAAAATCAGTGGAGGCCTGTTTTCCTGTCTCCACATCAGATCTCTGAAGCTCAGTTAAAATGACCTCTGGGTTTTTGATTTAATCTGGCCAGATCCAGTTCTTCGTCCTCGTATCACGAGTTTATTATCTGAAAATTACTGAGAGAACAATGCTTTAGAGGAATCTCCAGTGAAGCAAAACATAGTTTCTCTTAGTTCTGCAGGTCGTTCCTTTAATTATGACTTCTTTCATAGAAAGTCCTCATGAAACAGTTTGAAGTTTGTGGTCTTAATTTGACAAAATGATACGATTCAACAGGTATGAAGCTTCTGTAAGCCACTGAGTGCTTCACATCGTTTGTGCCTAAAATTCAACCTTTATCTGCAGGTTTTTTACCATATCACCAATGACATGATGGTGATGTTTCTTTTGCTGCAAGAAGATTGAGAAAATCTTTATCTTAGTGCAACACCAATGCACACCTAAAGGAGTCAGATCACATCATGAGACGAAGGGTGAGCTGGGAGTCAGGGCTGAAGCAGACAGCTTTCAGTCATCTGAAGATGGGCTAAATTCTCTCAGTCAATCTCCTGTAAAAATATAGATCGATTCAGTGTGTAGAGGCTGCTGGCTTTAGGACAGCAGTATGTGAATGTGTGTGTGTGTGTGTGTGTGTGTGTGTGTGTGTGTGTGTGTGTGTGTGTGTGTGTGTGTGTGTGTGTGTGTGTGTGGGTGGGTGTGTGAGTGTGTGTGTGTGAACGTGTGTGTTTAGTTTGCATCGTATCGGTGGGCAGTGAGCTGGATAATTCCCCAGACTGCTGGAAATGACTCTATCGATCTGTGCTTCTCAGTCACAATCTTCTAAGGACTGCAGCTTGTACAGCCAGTCCATCCGTCTGTCTGGACCTTCCAGGCCGGCTGGACGTACCGGGAAGTCTTCTGATCAGTTTTCAGTCATTCTTTCATATCTGTTTATTGTTTTTAACAACATTTCTCTCGTATTTTGTTTGCGATGGATCAACTGTTTTCAAAGTTACAAAGTTGCTTTGCAAATCTCAGATGTGCTGCTATTTTGTTTTTAGAGAGTCTGGGAACCCTTTGCAAATAAGCAGTGTTTGTTCAGTCTTTTTTTTAGATTTACTATTATGAGCTGTAACATTTTACATTGTAAATGTTACATGGTCAATTTCAGGGCTGTAAGGGGATCCTGTGGCTGAAAAATAAGACCAAATCATCACTGATCTGCTACTGTGACTGATATTTGCTATGGTTTTCTATGGCCTTGTGCATTATGGTCAAATTGGTCCCATCTGTCCAAAGAACATTTTTCTAGGGCTTGCTGGCATTTTTCCTCTTATAAAGACAGGATTTTCTAATTCACCGCTTTACAAACAAGCCACACATATTCACTCTTTTTCTTACTTTTTTGTTATGGATGTTAGCATTGGGCATGCCAGCTGAGGCCTGTAGAGCCTGAGATGAAGGTTTTTCCTTTATACGTGGCATGGTCTGATCTTGTATTGAATTCCTGCATTGTGCTTTACTGGGAAGACTGGCAGATTAAATGTTTTCCATTTACTAATCTTTCTCTATGGTCAATAATAGATTGCAAATAGTTTGGAAATCCTCAGCAACGACTGCTTCTCTTAATTCCTTGCTGATGTCGTTCCACTATTGTCCAGAGAAAAAAATTTCCACTATTGTCCAGGGCAAAAAAATTGCTAATACTAATACATTTTATAAGTAGCACCTGGTTACTATTTTCAATCTTGAATATTAGTACCACTTAGGGTATGCTTACCAAATGGCATTATTGGTTTTAATGGAAAAAAATATGTTGTTTTTCCTATTAAAAACAACAACAACATGCCTTAATGATTTAAAGGAGTCCCTTTCTTACAATAAGACAAATAAAATTCAAATTTTGATTTCGCATGGAAAGCTTTTTCCTTTTTTTTTAGAATCAAACTTAAAAATCGATTTTTAAAGCTCTGTCTCTTTGCAGGGTTCAGGTTTTGACTCTCCTCAGAAAACTGATTACTTGTCGCCATCTAGTGGTAAAATTTTACTAACGCTCAGTTTCCCCTATCATGACTCAAAATCTTTGAATTTTTGAGTCATGTTCTGGTGAGAGATAGAAATAACCTGCTAACATCTTTACGATGTTCTGTACACATACATGCTGTGATCAGCCAGCTGATTCACCTTTGCTTCATCAGGTCAGGTAAGTTCAGCCTCTACAAGGTCAGACCTGACATCAACAGCAACTCAAGCAGATTTGTTTCCAATTTGTACAAAGCAGGTAGTTTGTTGTCATTGCAAATCAGGTTGCGGGCATCACTTGCTTCTCAAGCATTCTTGTACTTTCTACTTCCTGGAGTATAAATGGTAAAAATGTTCATTATTTGGTACCTATGATGCCTAAACACATTTTATGTGTTGCATGGTGGTTGATCAGTTGTGTTAAACCTTGTTACTGTGTAGGAATACTGATTCTCAGTTACACATAGTAAGGAAAATAATTGTGTATTTCACTGATTTAGCATTTATTTACCATGAATCAAATTATAACATAGTCAACATATATTTTCTAGTGATGTAAAAATCAAGAAAAAATAAAAACCACCCCCACAAAAGAAACTAAACTGTAATATGTTGATTCTACAATACATGGAAAAGTAGATCATTATCTGAATGTAAGAATGAATATTCAAAATGTCATCCAGTTATTAGAGGTTTCATTTGCAATGGACGACTCGAACAAAAACATTTATCACAACTTAATTTTAAGAAGAAGATCAGACCTCTTGCTGATTCAGCCATGAAAAAATCTTCTTCCTGGATCTGTGGGGCTTTTTCTCTTTGTGTATCTCAGACAGGGAAGGAGACATCGCAAGGGCCTAATCAGCCAATCAGAAGAAAGCTTTTGATAACACGTTGCGATGCCGTGTAACTCTCCTAGTAAGAAACTGATTTGATTTTGTTTCTATGATTTTGTTTTCTTTGCAGTATAATGTGATATTTTTTAAGGAATGGGCTGAACTTTGGAGTTTAAGTTTGAATTAATTTTTTTAAATTATATCACAAAATAGTGACATTGGAGTGTAATGATGTTAAAAGACTGGAAGCATGGGAAATATTAATTTTTTTTTTGTTTAAACCATATTTGTAGTTCAAAAATAAAAATAGAGTCACTTTTATTTGCTTGTACCCAGTGTGACTCCCACTGCCAGCTTAATAAGGGTTTTCTGTTAAATCACCCCAGTGTGAACACCCAAACCCTAATTAATTACAGTTTTTACATTTTTCTTTCAAAAAGTGGAATTCAAGACTCCCTGACTTGTAACATTTTACACATCAAACAGTAAATATGGAAAAAATTTTATATTTGGCCTTCTTAGTGGTTCTCAGGGGAAACAGGACTCGCCATGCTCTTCTTGCATTACTCAGTAGTTTCTTCTCTCTTGCAAAAATCCGTTGCAGTTGCCCTGGGAAACCCAATGTATTTTCAGAAATTGCCGAATGTCTGATTAACATTTAGTAAACGGGAAGATGTCTGAATGCTTCCAATAGTCAGGGTAATCAGCAAGAGGTGCTGTGAGAGTTTCCAGACCAAATGTAAAGACTTAAAGCTGAATCATAAAGACTTGGAAGGGATTACTTTTACAGCTGTGATTACAATTTGTTGTAAACAAAAGTAAAGTTGTAACCCGGCTGCAATTTTTTCTGACATTTCCTAATAGCTGAATATATGAAAAATCTTTATTAGGGAATTGATTACAAATTGTAGAAGATTTCAATATTGAGTGGTTAAAAGATATATATACATTGTTGTCTAAAATAGAAATATCCAGACAGGAGAGGAAGTGGGTCACGTGTCTCTAAGGTAGAGCGCCTGAATGAGCAATCAGAGAATCTACCTGTGAAATCCACCGACAGGCCCAGGAAGTGGAAAAACAGGTAACGAAACAGGTGAGAAGACTGATCTAACCTCCCTGTCACGCTTCATTTTTAACTGTGGTTTAATGAGTCACCGTTCACGTTGACCCTTGAGTTATCAAAGTGTGTGGCTGAGTGATTCATCATGAATCAGCTGTCGCTGTGCACGTTATGCAGAATCCCCAGGGATTCCCACTGACACAGACATGATCAACAGGTTTGTGAATGATCTTACAAATATTTAACAGATGCTTTTCCTTCTTAAGAGATGAGAGATTAACCACTCAGACATGTCTTGAGTCGGACCTTTCAGCATCATTTCAAAGTGACTCCTGAAGGACTCAGGATTTCATTTTTCTTCTAAAGTTTCAGTCGGACGTTTTCAACCATTCACTACTAGCTCGATTATTCATTTTGGGCTTTCACTGTAGGTGACTTATTTAAGCTTTTTTCTTTCCATTCAGCATAATAACTTTTGACTACAATGATTTCTTATAAACACAAGAATAAGATTCACTTGGTAAAAACTTGTAGTTTGAGCATTTTCTCCTTACAGCAAGTTAAGAAACTTCTGGCATAATTCTGTATTTTTGATTACTCCTCTTGGAGGTTTTACTTAAACTGGTTGCTCTCATGACATGCATTTGGTTTTTGAGAAGAGTCCATACATTTTCAATAGATCTGAGGTTCAAAAAGTCCATTTCAAATGTTTGCATGCTTTATATTATTAATATTAATGCATTTTATTTAAAAACACTTTTCAAACAACTCAAGTTAAAAGCAACATAAGAACAATAAACCAACAAACCTTCAGCAACTTACATAAATGAAACACTACAGAGAATATACAGATTTAGAATTAGGTTATTCTCTTGTTTTTATTTTTCTATGACCTGGCAGTGATGCCCCACAGCATGATGCAGTGACGACCGTGCTCGAAAGCTGCATCAGTATATTTAGGATTAAAAGCCTCACTTGACTGATTTTGTCGTTGTGGGTCAAATGGCTCAATCTTGTCCCACAACATTTTGTCCAGATGTATTTTGCTTTTCTGTATGGGAAGCTGCTAACTTCAGTTGAGTTGTTGATTGTTGAGCATTTGCCTCTTTGTTGGAAAGTCTTTTATGTTCCTGTGGTGATAATCACTGACCAGAAGTCAATGCATCTTGGTTTCTTAAAGTTAAAAGATGTTATATAATTTTCAGTGCCACTTACTCTGATCTTTGGAGAAATTTCTTGAAATAAATAGTTTGCAACTTTAACTGGTTCATCTGATGCCTGAGGGTTAAATATTTGTGGCTTAATCTCCAGAAACTAATAAAACATTAACAATTAGTACAATCCCAAATCCCGACTGCAGCTTTGTTTCTTTGTGCCATTTTTCCTAATTTGCATACACTGTAGCTCACAATCAGATGGGTTTTTTGGTGGCTTTTTTTTTAGCCACATTAAACTCTCCAAATATTAATAAGTAATCCCATGTACTCAGGTTACATAAAAAAATATCCGTAAAACAAAACAACCCACATCTCATCACACACATATATCCAGCTAAATGCAGCTTTTCCTTCCCTGCTCATTTTGAAGCTTTGAATGTTTTCGTCATGTTGGAGTTTTTCCTGTGCTGCTTCAAATGCTGGTTTCCAGTCACTGGCCTCCAGTTCAGCTAAAATGGTGACACTCATTCTTAAAATGTTTGCAGAAAGCCAAACTAAAACTTCCAGACAGCTAAACCTGGAAGTTCTGATTTGCTCTCCAAAGCATTTTTTTTTTAAATGCATTAATAAAAATAGGATAAGTTGTGGGATTAAGTCGACCTTCGTTTTCTTTCATATTGGCGGGGCTGCTTTTCTTCCATCCTGCTATGTGAATTCCTCTTTGCAAGTCTCTGCCTTTTCTTAACGTCCTGCCAACCAGCTGTTATGTGACCATAAACAAAAAAAGTGCTGAGAGCGAGGCCTGAGCTTCCTGGTTTGACTGGTCGCTCAAATGAACAATAGGAAGCTTGGAGTTTCCCCATTAGGCCCACAGAACATTATGTTCAAGCTGTTAGTTGTTTTGCAAAGGGATCGGTCGCAACCTTGTGGAGTCTTGCAGCCCAATCAAGAATTTCAAGTCCTGCAAGAGACTATTAGGGGTTCTTATTCATGAAATGAAAATAACCTGCGTATTTGCAACCTTCGATTTGAGCTACTGAAGCACTTAAGATCACGCACAGCAATGATTTATTCTGGAGGTTTTCTTGTGGTTTTCATTGGCCTTTAAAATGTTTACTACTTTCTACCTCTTCAGCACAAACTGCATGCAGTTTGGCATGTGGTCAGCATCCGCGGGTGTAAGGGGGGAAACTCCACTGCTCGTCTGTAGCCTCACTCATCACACTGCACAGCAAACACCGTCTGAAATAACACTCTAACCTTTAGAAGAAACTCCCATGCAGCCCCCCAGGTCCTGCAGCCCGGCCCACCGTTTCCATCAGGGCTGCTGAGCAACACTTATTGAGTTATTTATGAGGGCTTTGCGGATAAAGGTGCAGTTATAGTACTTTCCAGCCTCCTGTCTCTTATCAAAAGAGAAACTGTTTCCCTTCTTGAAGCATGCCAATATTCAAGAGCGACACTTTTTAACAGTTTGCACCAAACCAATTTGAAAATAATGACATGCAAATAATGAGAGAAGGGGAAAAACAGCATCTTTAGATGTTGCTTTGGTCTGCAGGGTTGATAGTTTTTGAATGAAAACCTGCCTTGCAGCAAATACATTCTGCACCTTAGACAAAAGTAGCTAAGATACCAGGGACTCAAATAAACATAAAACAGTCTTATCAGCTTCTTAAAAACTAGAATATTACAACAAAAAACTTGTTTGTAATACAGAAATATTTGACTTCTTACAGAAAAGGTTCAGAAGGAGGGCTAGCTGAAACTGAAAGGACTCATTGCTGTTCATAGAGTCATGCATCCACACTTTAAAAAAAAAGAAGTTTTATTGGCTCTGGTGGCCTTTATTTGATAGTTAATTGACATGAACGAGGGTAATGAGAGAAGGGGAAGACATGCAGGAAAGGTCAGCAGGCCAGGAATCGAACCTGTGACAGGACTAAGGCCTCCCTTTATGGGTTATGCTTAACCCCTGTGCCACCACAGCACACCATGCATCCATACTTACATATTAGTGGAAAGTTGAGTTAAAGGAAAACATTTGTTAAAGCAGCAGGAATAAATGCTGCCTTTGCCACCACACACAAACATGTTGCATTCCTTGAGGTGAGCCTCTCCTTAACCACAGACAACTTCACAAGTACCTTACCTAAAGAGAAAAAGGTTTGCAGTCAGTGGTACAAAGAAAAACTCATTTTAATATTTAGCTCTCGCATTCTGTTACAGATCCATGTTGCTTTTCTGTGAGCCAAGACTTTTGCAATAAGATACTTTTGTATCTTCTGTAATGGTCAAATTATCTGAGAAACTGAGTTTTTTGTTTTCATTAGCTCTGAGCTAAGTTAGCAGAAATGAAGCTTTTCCACCATCGCCTCTCTCCATTTATTTGTATTTACCCACCAGATTATACCTACAGTCTGTATTCTAAGGAATGTCAGCAAAAGACAAAGTTCATTTATATTCTGACGTCCCAAATTGTAATAATTTTGTGCCAGGCTTGATGTCCTTTACAATGGACATTTTTTAAAATTTTGTAAATAATATAACATATCCTGCCATGCTAAGTCCTAAGTACATGCTCAGAAGTTAATTTAATAGCTAATACATGTGACATTAGGATGCAAAATGATGAACAAGACTTTCTTGGTCTTGACATGGTCATCATGACAAAGCTTTTCACTCTTCAACTATAGTCACAATAAATAACATCTTAGCAGACTTCCTGCAAGCTCTAGTAAGTTAAATTTTTGGACCACTATAACATGAATTATAAAAAAACAAGACATAATATATTTAATGCATAACTTTATGTTACAGCTTAAGCAGGTTAAAAAAAACACTTTATCAGCTTATATAGGTGTTTTCCAGACATGTGACTCAGCTGCTTGAGGTGAGTAACTCACCTTCAACACCTTCAAACAGTATGCAGTGAGTCTCATATTTATTCATGGCGGGTTCCATGTTGAAGTTACACTTTTAAAGCCCAGCCTCTTTAATTACACACTTTCCTGGGAAATTGGGGCAGGTGGACTAAAATATAATTATATATTTTTTATTATTTTATTTGGACATTGTTTACCTTACATCATAGGGTCTGTGGTTTCGTCACAGTGTCATAACACCCAGACTGAAAGTCGGTGTTTGTGCTGACCCTTAAAAAAAAAAGTGATTTGGGAATCTTTTAAGTCTCATCATTGACCAAAGATCACCTCTTTATAATCCATGTTTAAACAGTTGTGCATTATACATCTAACATTGTTTTTAAATCTGAAAAGAAGTAAAACTTGCAGTGTATTAAATTAACTGTCCATCAAAATGCTTGCTGCTGTAAACTCATATTATGATTTATACAGGTACATTTTTACTCCAATGTATTGGAGTAACATAAAATGTTGATTTATTTCAGTAATTCAATGCAAAAAGTTAAAATTATGTTATGTACATGCATGACGCACAGAAGGACTTGTCTTAAGCGAGGTTGTTGTTCATTTTGATGAGTACAGATTACAGCTAATGGAAACACAAAATGTAGTTTCTGTCAAAAAGCCATGAATTAAGCAATCTGGACTTCCTTAACACTTCAGTAGAGCGATAAACATTGGGGTGATGCATTATTTCCAGCAGCAGGAACCAGAACATGAGTGTGTGATGTACAGTACATGGACTTTACAATAAGCAGACATTTGTGTATTAAAAATCCTTTATTTTGTCCTATCAACTTTGGGTTTTCATTACCTGACTATTGCATAAATCAAGAGACATAAACACTAACATATCACTTAAAGTGAAGATAATCTTTGAGCTTCACTTTTTAAAATGAATTACTGACTTAGATAAACTTTAATATTCTAATTTACTGAGAGGCACTTGTATAAACACTATGGGGAAAAAACAGAGGGAATGCTATTCTGTTAAAATAGTCAACTGTTTTCTTAAAGATTTTATGGTATTAAATTGAAGTTTCCATTAAAAATATACTGAAGCAAAGCAAATATTAACTTAATATGGATAAACAAGAAAAAGTTTCTGAAGTTCATGGAATAAACGGAAAAAAAAAGTTTATATTTATGTAATTGAAAGATATTGAAATTTAGTATAAAATTCTAATTTATGTCTGCAACTGCATATTGTAGGACTTAGAGTAAGGCAGGACATTTTAACATGTTTTAAAAAGAGCTTGGTTTTTATCTCCATTATTCTGAGCTTCTATGTGTCACTGATAGAAAGAAAATTCATAGAGAGTGACTTTGTAATATTTTTAGAGCTCTTTGGGGACCCCTGCTGTTTTCTTTTCCTCTAAAGACTCAACTAAATCCCTTATTCAGAGCTGGACGCTTCTGGAAAAAATGCCTCTAGCACATTCTGAGACAAAGAAAATGACAAGGAAAAATGTATTTAAGTCCAAGCACTGAAAATCTAAACTTAGATCATAAAATCTAAGACTTTATGTGAGTTTTTATGACCTTGCATCTTTGTACAAACTATTGACAAAGAAAGGGGACTTAGAGGGGGATGCTGTGGCATGTGTGCCTCGGACCCCTTGTTTAACTATTTCCGCCTCTGAGCCTGCAAACGCATAATGCTCGACGAGAAGCGTTTTTATTATTCAAGTCTGGGCAGAAATCCCCTCTCTGGCTCTGCTGTGTGTTTGCGAAGTTATTCTAGTTGTCAGTTTGGTGGAAATCCCCCACCTATGTGTTAACTCCGCCCGCTCTGCAGCCAGATACGCGCAGAGGGCATTTACAGGCTGCAGCGCACGCACACTGAGCCACAGTACAACCAGGACTGCCAGAACCAACATGGACCTTCACCGGGCCAGTATATTAAACCAAATGGATTACAATCGGGAGTCTAAAGAAGGGAAGGCGGCCCAGTCGACGGAGGAGCGGCTCGACAGCGGCGTGGACTCGCTGAAGGAGGAAGAGTACCAGGCCGTGGCGGAGGAACTGCATCGGCTCCGGCTGGAGAGTGAGCGCCAGCAGGCCGCGGCTCGGACAGAAGAGCCGCTGCAGGAGTGGCAGACGCAGACTACGGACGAGGGAGACACGTAGGTTTTTACCCGCCGGGTTATTTAGATGCTTATTTATAGAACCGGGGGCCGCTTGAGACGCAGGGCCTCACTTTTGGGTCTTTGAGGTAATTTGATGCCTTCGTTCCCCGTCGGGAATTCCTTCCTCCATGAAACTCGGGCCTAAATTAGCCTGGAATTATTATTGTTGTTGTTTATAAGCATTGAGGTTTAGTCGCAATTTTAATAAAGCCCGGTTAATGGGTCTGATTTGATTTCAAAGTAGCTTTTTTTTCTCTCGCTGTGGTCATAGACGGGATATAGTAAACAAAAAGGCCATTTATCAGGAGGTCAGATTGGGAAAGTCCCGGGCGCGCCGCCAAGGAATCCAACCGACGCGCGTTCCCGTGAAGAGCAAAGAAGAAGGGGAAACTGGGAAAATTTCCCTAAAGTACCACCATGTAAATAACAACGAACAAACCCGACTTCTGTGACAGAGAAGGTGTTGTCTCAAAACCAGTGGAAACAAACAATGCCCTAAAGTAACCCTAAAGCTCGTTGTTTTTGTCCCAATCTTATTCCTCCGCACGGAAATGTAGTCCGCGCTCACAACCTTCGTCTTTAGAGTATTAATAACGGGAATTTAATTAAAATGATGTAAAGTCTTTTATTCACACCAAAGCAAGAATAACATAAAACGTTTAAATCAAGATTAAACGTGTGCAGAACCGAATCGCAGCTACGTTTCTTTTTTCTTTTTTTTTCTTTTTTTTCCCTGCTAGCAGGGCCGTCTCCAGAAAGTCTCCAAAGGTGGACCCATATTATTTATAAGAGCCCTCCCAGCAAATCTGAAGTTTATTATGCTTCTGTTGCATAGATTTTAAAAATGTGTGATAGTTAATTATTCACATTATGGTATATTTCTAATAGACCTATAATATAATACAGAAGAGCAGAGGACTGGAACCTGCTGCTCCAAAGCTGTATGTTGCTCAGCTGATTTTGATAACTTTGACCAAGAGGGTGAAATAGAAACTTTATTAGTTTATTTATTTGTTACAAAATAGCTTCATTGTATTTCAGCTACAACACTAATTTGAAAGGGATCATTTACTTTTGTTTCCACCAGGCTGTTGAAAGATGGACTATTCGTCTTGATTTTTCCATAAATAAGAAAATGGCAGTAAAACTGATTTTAGTAAGATATAATAGTGATTTACATTGTCGGCTATTTAACATTATTGCTGTGTAAACTGTTCTGTGTGCATTATAGACTTAGTTTAACTATTCTAGCACTTTCACTCCTGCAACATAATGAAAATATATATTTTTAAAACTGCTATTCGAAAATAAAAAAAAAAAGATCTGTAAAGTTGCTGAAATCTGTTATTTAGATTTTTATTGTGTTACATTCAGTTTTTAAACGATTTGCATCTGAAGATGCCTCTGGCCTCTGCTCAGTTGTTGACGTCCCATTTATTTAAATATAATGGAAAAAGTATTTGAAACATGCACTGGGAGTAATACTAAATAAACCTGTTGATGCAGGTGGAGTGGTGTGCATACATGCTTTTCGGGGCAGCAAATTAGTGTCTTGGTTTAAGAATTTGTCCCTTTTTCTGTTTTTGTTGTCTTAACAGGATTTTTTATTTTTTTTCTACCTTTTTCTCTGCAGGCTGCTCCACCTGGCCATCATCCACGAAGCAAAGGACTACATCAAACAAATGATTGACCTTTCAAAGAACACACCTTTCCTCAATGCACAGAATGACTTGAGACAGGTATGTGATCTTCCCCTCTCCTCTGTTAACGTTTTATTTGCTCTGACCCTGGTCAATAGTGTAACATAAATGCTTTGCCGCCCCCACAGACTCCTCTCCACTTAGCAGTGATAACAAACCAGCCGAACGTGTGCTCCAGTCTCCTCGCGGCTGGCTGCGACCCCACGCTGGTGGACAACAGCGGCGACACGCCTCTTCACATCGCCTGTCGCCACGGTAACCTGTACTGCTTCAGCGTCATCACACAGAACTGCAGGTTGGCGCACCTGCACACGGCGATGGCCGCCTGCAACTATAACGGTGAGACTGCGTTGAGGCCGTTGGCGTTGGCACGGTGGATCCTGCTGGCAAGGAGTCGGTTCTAATCGACGCCTCTTCTGTTTCATGCAGGTCAGAACTGCCTCCACCTGGCTTCAGTTCACAGTTTCCTCTCGCTGGTGGAGAAGATGGTTGACCTCGGAGCGGATATCAACGCTAAAGTAAGCAGATTCACCCAGATGCAGAATCTGGGCTGACGCAGAGAATGTTTTGGTTTTAACACGACGTCCTTGTTTCACAGGAGCAGCACAACGGCCGCAGCTCGCTGCATCTTGCCGTGGACCAGCAGAACCTCGCTCTGGTCAAACTCCTCCTGAGGAAAGGAGCAGACCCCAACCTCCTGTCGTCCGGGGGACACACTCCCTTTCACCTCACCTACGGTTTGGACAACTGTGACATCCAGAAAGAGCTGTTCCCAGTGACCCATCCGGACCTGAGGGATCTCTCCGAATCAGAAAACAGCGGAGAGGAGTCATCGGAGGAGGAGTCGGACGAAGAGGTGTGTTGAAATCGCAGTTGGAGTAGAGCGACTGACTGAATGAAGTGTCAAAAATTCGACTGGTTGGGTAATCTGTTTTTTTTCCCCGTCATGTCTGCAGGGAATGTACGACGACATTCAGTGGAACGGACATTAGCAGAAAAGAAAACGGAAGTTGCAGAACAGCCCTAGATGATTACGTTAAGAATGAAGGCGGCACAGATCGGCACATGTCTGATTTATTTGTAATATCATGCTGGGAAGATGGCAGCGAGGGCGACGCAGCTGTTGCCGAACCGGCCCAGGCTTGCAGCTCCTGATATAAAACGAGACACTGACCGCCGCAGGAGAGCGAAACGCACACATTGTAACGGGACTGCTGTGTGAGAGGATCCCCTGAAGACCCTGTTCCAGCTCTGTTGTATGATACTGTAAATGCTGTGTATATGAAGATGTATTTTTTATGGAAGCTGTGAATGTGTACAGTTTAGCAGGTTGTATATGTGAGATGGCAAACAGTTCCAGCGCACTCCAGTTAAATTAAAACACTCATATTTAACACCTCAGACCTGCTCCGTGACTTGATTTGTGGGAAACTGAGAGTAAATGTTGCTTGTGGTTTTTCAAGTACTCCCGATCGAGTCTTGCTGTTCCCTTCTTTCTAATAACGTGTGAAGCTTAGACAAAAGGAATCCTTTACTCTTATTATACAGGGATCAGAACTAATTAATTAGAGCCATAAATTACAGTCATCATAGTTGTTATTTGGACAATGACTTAATTTAAAGTCAAAGATGTGGGGAAAAAAGTCACATTTCTTTTTATATTGATGCATCTTGATCATTTTACCATCTGAGAAACCAAGTTTCGATATTTTTCGCTCAAAATTATGAGCTAATTTCATTTTGATGTAGTTGCATCAGGACAGGTGATGCTGGGAAACAACCCAGCTGAATTTAATTAAACTCTAAAAGAGCAACAGATGTGCTTAATATCATCTTTTTGTGTTTAATGGTTACCTTCGGACAGAAATGTGCAGTAATCATTGGTTTGCAACAAAACCTGGTAGGAATTTGACAAGGACAGGCTAAAATTGTGCAGGATGGACAGCAGGAGACAGAGGTTAAAGGTTGTTTTTTTCAGATTAATGCTGAAAGGTTCCACAAGTCAGAACGTCCCTCATTTAGTCTTTTCTCATTGGAGGAAGTGGAGGCTTTGATCGCTGTTATTAATAAACGGGATCAAAATGTCCTCCAAGAATAACTTCTTCTAGCAAACCAGGAAACGTTTGCTGATGATGATCTGGGTATTTTCCAGCCTGAGGAAGATCTGTGTCACAAGAACTTTTAACTTTTGAACTTTTTGGAAACTCCCCTTGATCCCAAAGAAAATCTGTGGTCGGTCAGATCATCAAGAGTCATCATTTAAACAGAAACTGACAAATTGTGATCAACTCCAAGCACTAATATGACAAGTAAAGGTCAAAATCAGTCAGGATTTGGTCTAAGAGTTGATATCCAGCATGTCATAGACTCTACAATAGAAATAATTTCCACACATTTGCTACTAAAAGCCTTTGAAACGTTTTAATTATTCCCCAGTAAACCATGAGAAACATGTAAAAATCTAAAAACGTTAAAGTCTCATAAGGCAACACGAAATCAGCAGCCCCTGACAACACTACGAGGCTGTAATTACGCAGGAAATTACCCATGTGCCCTCTTCCCGCCGTATATGGATCTGGTCATCCTAATGCCTCCATCAGAGCATGACAGCCGAGCCGAGTCATTTCTCATCAGCCGGCCTGTATTTTCATATTGCTGACAGCTACCTTCCAGAGAATAAGGAAGTGGAAGTCGGGCTCTGAAGTCCTCCTATGTTAATTATGAAAAAAAAAACAAAAAAAAAACACACCAACAAAACAAAATTACAGATAAGAGGCTTTGGAATTTTTTTGTCCCTGCTTGTGGAATGAAGTGAACTGATCTGTCATTTGAATAAGGAAGTTTATCTGTAAGGTGTGGCTACGGGAGATTTGAGAAGAAATTCCCAGGAACTAAACTCTTCAGCTGTTCATGACATTCCTGTTTAAATGGCAACAAAGATTATTAATAATTAAAAATTAAACTACTAGGTTATATTATGGAATAATTAAAATGCTCTTCTCTGACTGTTTATATATGAAAAAGCTAAGATCAAAAGCTTATGGGACTATCTTTAGACTTTATATTTAATCTCAAGTCATTGTGAGAAATGTTCAGTTCATTTGGTTTGCACAACTATTTTAAGTTTGTCTTTTCAGCCATTATGTTGTAGATTTGCTGCCATGTTTATGGTCGACTGAATGACTGCAGTGTCCTTACCTTTTACCACAGCTGCATGTGACTAGGCCTGCCACAATAAGGACTAAATCAATTAAGAGCCTAATAAATTAAAATGAGCGCAATCATTGTCATTTGGACAACGACGGATAGAGTTGCTCTGTTTTAATATTGTTGAAAAGCCGCCATTTTGAGAAACGCTGCAAACATTTGATACCCTGTATACAGTAGTTTGCACTACCTGCCACTTTTGCCTGTTTTCACTGTCTAAGCTGAATGATTAGTTTTTCAAATGCAGTTACAGCGACTTCATAATCCATTTTAATTGTTATTTCGGTTGTTTTGTTTATTTTGGATATTTAAGATGTTTTCCAGATCCAGTCTTAAATGTTCTTTAAAAATGTAGCTATCTGATCTTGATGAGAGTGGGTATACTATCATTAATAAACCATTATTATTATTATTATTATTATATTATTTATCCCAATAATTTAACAAATTTGCTGTAGTGACAGGCCTACATGTGACCTCATTTAAGCTAATGTTTTAGCTAATTTGTAAACTGGTTGAGTTAAAACCACATCTAAAATCTGAATATTCTGAGGAACAAACGGGCCTTCTCACTTGCCATTTATTTTAAATGACCAATTTAGCTGCAAAAGCTCAAAATAGTGACGGTAAAAGGGGCAAGTGTAGCCATTATGAAAATGTTGTATGTCTACTCATTAGTAGACACAGCTTTAAATGAGTGTACGGTCCGTTTCAGATCATCTGGTTTGTTATGAAACCGAGTCAAACAAGCTGCACATTTTCTGTTAAGACTGCTGCATTTCAGCTGAACTATAAATGAGCAAACATAGAGACTTTGGAGTTAAATAAAAACACCGTCTTTAATAGAAGTGCAGTGGCATACAGCAAAGACCGCAGCTGAGAGGAGAGAATTGAACATTGAGTTAGTTGTTGTCCTGAGCAGAGTCTGACGGCGCTTGAAGATGATTGTAGTGACGGGAAAACTCCCACAGCTGCTCCCGGAGAGTGAACAAGAAACTCCGGAGATCGCAAGTGAAGAACATACTGAGTAAAAATTAAACCACCGTAACCGAGAGGTACAGCTCTGCAGCTGTAGAGCTACTGATACACTCATGTCAAACAACGAAACTGATGAGTGTGTTGTACTTTTATGCCATTGGGAGCACCGATCTGAAAGTCCAGAATTTTTTTAAAAAGTGAGAATGTAGGTGAGTCAAGGGGGGGATTTTGTGGGTTAAATTATGACTTGGAAGAACAGAGGCTGGTAAAAGGCAGTGCATCTGGCTGAAAAACTCAACCCAACCTGCAGTAAAATGTTCAGATTTGACCTCCCTGTGTTGTAAATCTCCCTGGATTGTGACAAATGAAGCTCCTCTTATGTTTCCTTCTAGCTGAGACTTCTGGTTTTCCCATTGATCCTCACTCTCTCTCAGACAGAGCAACCAGATAAGCATCAATCTCAGACTCCGACAGAATCCTGAAATAAAAACATTAAATTTTATGGATGCAGCTTTTAGTCGGACAAGTAAAGCTGCTTACAGAAGGAGCTGGATTACAACATGTTTTAAAATTTATCTCTGGTATTTACTCACTTAAATTTAGGCTCCTGCGTCGTGATGACTCCCACCTCCAGCTCCGATGGCTTGAAGTCGATGGAAAGAACAGTGGAGAGGCAAGAAATGGCCGTCTGGAAAGGAAAGATGTTGAAGTTTTAGAGAAGAAGATTATAAGCAAAAACTTAATTATTAAAAGCGATGTAGCTCTAAACAACATGACTCATAATGTATTATTTTACTACCATATTGTTATGGTATTAAAATAAAAAATAAAATATGGTATATTTTATTTCTGAAACTCTTAAATTAAGTCAGTGATAGGCTTTACTTGTACATGAATGAGGCTCTAAATCAAGGAGGGCGTTTTACTCTGAAAATTTAACGGTTCCAGAACGAGTACAGCTCATATTTAAAGCGAAGAAGTTTAACTGTGTTGGTGTAGTGGGATCAGACTTCAAAAGCGAAGCTCTCGATCGTCCATTTAGGTTCAAATCCTCACCTTAACTATGTGTTATGAATCATGGCTCCAAATCCAAGCACAATCTTCCACTGTAGAGTGATCAAGCTCTGCTTTTGGGATAAGGTGCTCCTCTTCCTCACAGAAACTTTTCATAATTCAGTAAATGTTTTTGGATAATGTGCTTGCATGAAATTTAAGTCAGTGCAATAAAAACCTGATGCATCAGCAGTGATTTATACTAAAAGAGCTGTTTCTTTTGTATGTGCATGCTGCATGTGTATCTGTGTCTACCTCTATTGTCTGCTCAAAGGTCCAGTCCAGTTTCTTTTTGACCTTCTTCTCGAGGAAACCGGTGGCTTCGGTCTGCTTGACCCCAGCTGCAGTGGCCTTGAAGCCGCAATAGTAGCCGGCTGGATCGCATTTATAAAGCTGTGGGCCCAACTCCTCATCCATGCCGATCACAACCATACCTGCAGCAGGGACACGGGGCTAGATTAAAACATCTAGCTGATCCGGGTCCACAGTTGACTTTGCAACATCAGAACTACAGGTTTCGAAAAGATAAAATCCCAACAAGACTCTGGTGGACACATGCATAATTACTCACAGCAGCCGAGTGGCCTCATTTCAGCATTTTGTGTGTAGACTTGGGAGATATCGGCCATGCGTTTGCACAACATGTCCACTGGGATCTCATAGCCGTACTTGTAGTTCCAGTTAGCAGCTTCGTAGCGTGCTCTCTGCACCTGAGACCTGCTGTCAGCTGTCAGAGGACGCAGACAGGTTGACCCCAGAAATACATTCTACACATACGTTTTCACATTTCAAAAAACATAAGATACAGAGATCCACAGTTTAGATGGGACATACTGTAGACTATTAGTCACGTAATCCAAAAGCTGGAGGAAAAAGTTGTTATTAAAAGAAAACAATAAATAGCCATGTTTGCAGCCATGGCAGGATGGGAAACCTTTCTTCAACAGCTACAGGGAGGCAAATCAGAATAGATGTGGTAATAAATGGAGATAAATAAAGTGTAATACGGAAGAGAACTGTAAAAACGGATTGATACGGAGGGAATTGTCAGCTCTCTTAGACAAAGTAATGTCTCCAGTTATGGGCTTAAATCACTGAGATATGAATCATTGAGTTATTGTTCTCTCAAACAAAAAATAGCAAGAAATACCAAGCAGTGTAATACAGCTTAGGACTGCTGTAACAATCACTGCAGCAGATTATTTTCCTCTGCTGCCGAGCTGTGAGCGCTTCCACAGCTGTCTGCCTCCTCTCCCCCTCTTTCCAAAGCAAAAAAAACCCCTAGCTAAAATTAACTAAAAAAAAGTAAATAAAAAAATTTACTTGTTAGATTTGTTTGACATGATTCTGTTGCAACAGCAAATCATACTTCAGATTTTTTTTTTAACCATATATCTATATTTCTTCCACTTAACCTGGCAGTCCTAATAGAAATTACATTAAAACGTGTCGCTAGAAGGGGGCAAAATGTGAAAAAAGTTAAAGGATTTCAACACTTTTCCAAGGCACCGTTGGTCCTTCACATGCTTACCAGTCATGCCAGTCATGACGCAGCCAATGTTGTCTGTGATTCTGAACAGCTGAGTGACGGTGGTGGCGTCCAACAGCTTATCCTGACAAATAGAAGAGGAAATATGTTGCTCAGAGAGAAAAAAACAAACAAAACCAAATTAAAAGCCCACACTCGACCAGCAGCTTCCACAGAGGAACATCTGTATGTTTATACTGACTGGAACTTTCTTCTGGGTGACGACCACGGCGCAATCCTTCCCTCTGATCCCCACAGAGGTCATTCCTCCCTGGTTGATGGCTTTAAATGCATACTCTGAAGAAGGATGAATAGGGAAAAACAGAAGTTACAGTCTTTTACAGTTGAAAGGATTATTTATTTATTTTTATTAATTTGTCAAAAAAGTAGAAAAAGAAAATCCTATTACTGTTTATATGGGACTTTTATTTACAGCCCACAGAAATGTAACTCAAGAGATGAACCTTGAGTTTGGGAGGCAGGCAATATTATTATTTTACCGAAGAAATATCAGCTAAAAAAATGCAACAGTAATAGTCCTCAATTGAACCACACGGCAAATATATACTTAATGAAATACACTATTAATCCCTGTGAGGAATCTCTGTCTTGTGGTTGAGCAGATGCTAACAGGCTGTTAGCAGTGATGACTGAGCAGCTTTCTTCCTCTCTTTGCTCACCGACTTGGTAAAGCCTTCCTTCCGGGGAAAAGATGGTGATGTGCCGGTCGAACCCCGCACTGGACCCCCGAGACATGGCGGTAATCAGTGAGGTGAAATAAAAAGAGAAAGTGGATTAAAGTGAAACCAGAATGGCAGGCAGGAGAAACAAAAACATGAAGAGAATTTCTGAACCGGAAGTGACTGGGGGAAAGAATTTCCCCATCCGGGTCAAGCCTTGTAGTTCTTTTAGGAATTTATGTTTTAGAACGTTAAGCTAAAAGCTACAAGTCCAACAGCTGCAGCTTTGACACGAAATGTGTTTTTGTATTAAAATAAAAAGATCCCCGAGTTCATCACAAAGTTACGTAAAGATCCAAAGACCCGATGTGAAACGTTTTAAAATTCATTTGAGATTCAATAAATTGTTAAGAGTTAATTAATTTCTCAAAAGATATTTGTTGCATATATATTTGGGCAAAGTCTTCAGGTATGATTGTAAAATTTGATAAGAATCCAACATGACTAAAACTCTTTACTTCTGAGACTTCTTGGATAAATTGCCAGTTAATCTTTAGATTTAAATCAATTTCTTTCCATCAACAATAAAGCTCTTGAGGAAAACTATTTGCTTTTACAATCATATTGTTCCCTTATCACTATTCCCTAAAGTTCATATATTTATTAGATTTTATCGCTGTGTTACAAACATTTTAAAACCAGTCATAAGACTTCCAAATATCATAGTTTGTGGTAAAAAAAAAAAAAAAAGCTCCATCTTCTTTATTGTTATTCTTAAAGTGATGCTAAAGTTTTATAATAAAATGTACAGAAACTTAAGATTTAAGAATTTTATTCACAAGACTACAAATGAAAACATGTTTTTTTTTATTTTTTTTTTAACATATCTTTAAAAAAAAAAAACATTATTCAGTGTTTTTTGGTGAGACACAGCCACCGTTGTGGCACTTCATATGTGCTTCTGTCCCCGGTGTCATCATAGGGAACATGCCAGGTATCTCCTGTAGTCTGGATAATGGTGTCAAAGCAGGGAATACTCTAATAAAGCAGAAAGATGCAGTCAGTCTGTGCCTCGGAGAGAGCTCACACATGAAAAAGACGCAGGATCAGTAGCCTAGATGGTACAATGTCGACCTAATGTTTACTCTTTACAGCCCTGACCTTACAAGAGGTTGTAACCAACCATCCACTCACCAGAAATTTCACCCTCCTGCCAGCGGCGACATACCCAGCCACCACTAGCTGATGGCCCCTCTGCCACTTGAAGAAGAGCCGCCTAGTTACCCCGTCCTGCAGGCAGGCCTTGTGGTCCCTCATCAGGTCCCTGCTCACGAACCGACAATGGTTCCCAGAATGCAAAGTGGCATACAGCAGGAACGGGTCGTCCTCGGATCTAACAAGGAGATGGAAGGTGTGAGGTACAAAATTATTATTTAGTTGCTTCCATCCACTGATGCCATTTACATCACCTCCATCTGCTTGGTGTGTTAACTTTAGGAAGTGTTGCTTTGTCATTCTGAGATTCTCACATGTTTTCAGTAAAGAAGCAATGCGCTTTCTGCTGGATGAGGTTCATGTTGCGTCTGTCCCAGGATTTGGAGGGCCTCAACATGTGTTTCCTCCCCAGCACCAGGATGTTGAGGGCCTGACGCTCAAGCTCCAACACCACTGCCAACAGCTGCAATAACACATACAAGTCTGTCATTTGCACCACCCTTTAGTAAGTGCAGAAAATACAGAATAATTTAGACACACTAGAATCAGCTAATTCCTGGTAAAATGTATAAATACCCTCAAAAAAATCAAATTTTACTACAGTGGGAAAATCTTCATCTAAAAAGTTCAGAAACATTCAACCCAATTAATTGTGCATACTTATTAAGTAGCGGGGGAAAATCCCATATTAGGAAAACCTCTTTTTGTAACCACCAATTAATAAATAGGTCATAAAATAAAAGTGCATTGATTTGTTCATATCTAATTAAGCATAAATACATGAAGTTACTTGACCTTTAATCTGACATTATCAAGAAAAAAAATAATCAGAATTTGTACAAAGCTTTGATTGAACAGAGACATGACATCACCAACTTTATTTATGCTGAATTGTCATTTCTCAGTAAGTCTTCATTAGGCTATTATCAAAGATTTCAGGAAGGCCAGTACATTTCTTTCAACTTTCATTCAGGAGAACAATTTTTTAAGTAATTGGCTTCCAGTTCTGATGGATATTGGATGGATATATATGTATTTATTCATATTTATGATTTTTTTTATCTTGCTGCATAAACCATTAATTAATCAATTTCCATCTGTAAAATAAGTCAAATGTTTAGCTACAAAACAATGCAATATTTTTCTCTTGAATGTACCTAAAAGGGTTTTTTATGTTATTTCAGCTTAACAAAGATCTTCAGCAAACAACTTCTAACTGGCTTGTTTATGTACCAAGTCTCAAAAATATCCAGCTAAATTTTGTGAGGATGCAGGAAACTCTGTAAGAATCAACATGTTCATTTTAAGGAGCCACTCATTGGAGCTTGAACCTGCTGAATATTTTGAACAATAGCAAAACGTGTTATTGAACCATAACTCCAATAGGCTGATTAAAGTCTTTGATGTTTGCATTGAGATCCTCTCTCGGTTTCAGTCTATACCAACTTGGTACAAAACCCCTAATCATGCCTTAAACCACATGTGTCAAACTCAAGGCCCCTGGGCCAAATCTGGACCACCATAGTTTTTTTACGTGGCCCTTTAGATTCTAGACTAAACACTAAGTGTGCTTAAATATTATGTTATCAACCAAATCAATGTATTTTTTATCTGTTTACTTCCAAATTATCAACCAGTTCCTCCAATTCTTTGAGAATTATTGTGGAAATTCATGCAAAATCAACAAATTCCTGTGCTTTTTTGTGCTAATACATAATTGGGAGTTTATTGTAAATTTTTCTCAAAAATTCTCAAAACCTTTCTTACTTGTACTAAACAGCTGCCTGAGCCTTAATGGATGTCAGATTATAATCCGTGATCTACACAGAGAGTAAAAAAAAGTTGCATTTACCATCATAAATAAGCGCAAATATTTCCAAATTAGAACCACAAACACTTTGATTTTTATTGCAAAAGTCACAAAAAGTTTCACAAAATCCTGGAGGGACTGAAAAGATGTTCAATAATATTATTTAATTTTAAGAATTCACTGATATTTTAACAGTTTGTGAACAGGTTTTATCAAATACACTCTGGCACAACTAAAAGAGCATTCATGATCTTGATTTGGCCCCAAACGTAGATGAGTTTGACACTCGTACCTTAAACGCTGTGCCATCTTTCTTGTTTGACCTTTCCCCTCAGAGGGGCTCAAACGTCTGCACACCACCAGGTTTAGTCCAATGTTCTGACAAATTCAGCTGGTATTTACATTTTTCACAGGTGGAGCTCATCTCTGATTTCATTCACGAAGTCAATTTGAATAAAAACTCCTGCCTATGGTCTTAATGCAAATTTCAGCAGCTCTAATTTTCATGATTTATTTTGCTCTCCCACAAACTGCAGCAGATGACTAGATAGGGAAACAGTCTGATTTGTGTGTACTTTCCTGCCCTGCAGCAACAAAATGTGTGAGAACGATGATGCGAGTGTCACACAGACCAGCAGAGACAGACAGACAGATGTAGGCAGTCAGACAAGTAGGTTAGGTGGATTTAAAATCCGGTATCAGACAGTTTTAGTGCACATCTAAGATTCAGGCAGATGAGGTTATTCATTGTGAAACTGACAGAAAAAACCCTGTGTTGGGAGGGAAAAAAACACTAAAATCTACACGATAAAACTGAGCTTGTGCATCTGTGAAATGAGCACACATAAAACAGATCTTATATAAATAAATATGTTGCTTTTAATTAACTGTGTTCCAAGTAATTATGCATCTGTGTGCATTCTCACCGTCTCTGACTGCTTGGTTTTATCTTTGTTGATGTTTGCAACATTCAGCCCATCTATCACCATATCAAAAGCTGGCTTCCTCTTCACAAACGCTTTAAAGCTCTCCAACTCCTGAACAGAAGCACAGACAGAAAGCAATGACATACGAAGCACAAACTCCGACAGTGAATGTCACTGAAAGAGAAAATAAAGACAATAGATTTGAATAAATAAATGTGTCAGTAATCATTTTTGATCTAACTGCTGCTTTTTAATTTTCACCAGGGTCAGTGTAAAATATAAGTGTAGGCGTTATCGGAAAGTTGTTTAAGTTGAAAACACCCCCAAAGCAGACCACAAAACTAACAAAAAGCTGCAAAAATAGCTTTATCTGCAAACCTACACAGAAGAAATGCCAGTCGAATTCTAATATAGCATGCTACCATGCTTAAAATGGTAACAATGAGTTGAGCACTTCAGCTCAGAACACAGCAATACCTTCACTTGCATGATTCATGATTCAAACCAGCCAGAGAGTTCAGGTATGACATTCACCTGTCTTCTAAAAAAAAGACAATAACAAGAATAACACCAAATTAGATATAAAGTGAGTTGAAGACAACAAAGTCTTTTTTTTATGCAAACTTTGTGTGTGTCATCACAAAGCCCTGCTGAGAAAGTGTGTGTGTGCAAACCAAGCCAGTATTAACACTTCTGTCAGGACGGATGGCCCAAAACCCCAGCAAACCACCAAACTTGTGGAAGGAAACCCACTTAGGTAAGCTAGGCATGTTTTCTGGAACTTTTTTGAAACTCATTTCGACCAACCGACCGACCGGCCTCTTTATCAGGGGAATCGCGGGAATAGAAGCTTCAGAAAATGATTTATCATCACTTTACACAAAATAATTTTAATTGGTGTCTATTAAGAAACATTTTGGACCAAATAAAGCTTTTGGAAGTTTTGAAAAGAGAACAACAACATGAAAGATAAGCAGGGGGGCGATTATGATCAACCCATTAAATTCCTGATTGACCTACCATGGCATTCCCGGTTAAGTATCTTAAGCGTCTGAAAAAGAAGTGAAACCGTTTAGTGTATGTGGAAAGAAATGCTGTATTCAGCTGCATTAATTAGTTGCAGAAGTTTCAATCAAATTACTGAGACTCACTTGAATTTCTCTTTATTTACAGCACAACCTGTGAGAGAAATGTGGGCTTGAACTTGTTTTCCCGACAAGGAAAAACAAGAACAAGTAGAAAAACTTCTACTTTTACTTGCAAAATTTCTTTGAATAATTTTATTTGATTTTCATTTGTGGTTCTCTTTTTAGTATGTCTGTCTGTCAGTCTTTTTTTTTTTTAGCAGATGCTTAAAATCTGCTAAAATTACTCTGCACAGCAGACGGTTCAAATTGCAGTAGTGGAGACAGACAGTTTTAGCTGGAAGGGAACTGAGACAGACTGTGAGCCTCTCCGACAGCAACAGCATCAAATCAGGGGTTTGTTCATTCTTTGACTCCAGAAATGAATCTGGACTCAACCTGCAGGATCACTCATCAGATGGCTCCTTCTACTGACTTGTCAAATGCTAAATAGACCCCTACAGACCTAACAATCAGTCCTGTTAGTTAGGATTTTTCTGAGGACTACAAGGAATGATAAGAAAAAATACTTGGGAGGCCTGTTCTTCTGTATCTTTAATGTTGGTCTGCATCTTCGTACCATAACAGGAAAGTTGCCATGAAGCTCAGAACAGCTCCAGTGTGGAAACATTATTGGTGCTTTCACTTTTAGATAGATATGGAAATAGGCTGCTGTGAATTCCCCAGGACCTGAAACCTGAAACTGTTTACACAGTATCATTAAGATTCAGCCCAAAATGCAACCTTATAAATGCAAAACATTTTTTGCAATATTCCTCCTGTGATGTAACTGTGAGCAGGAAAAAGGAAAGGCCTGTCAGGCTGTTGAAAAAAACAACTTTAACAGTAAGTAGCCGCTCACTGGAGTTTGAGATGAAGAGAATGATTGATGGAAAGAAGAAAGAGAGGAGCCTGAGAGCAGACAAGAAAGAAGGACGAGAACGGTAGAGACAAAGGCCAGAGTAATTATCCCGGGACTTTCCAAAGCTGATACCTGAGACCGGCCCCATTGTGCTGATCTGGATAATATGTCTGCTTAAAACACACATCCTCCCACATCTGTACACACATTCCTGAGCTTACATTACCACTCAGGTGCCTCGTTATCACAATTTGTTTCTGTAAAAATAAACAGCAGCATTTCCACTGACTAGGAGCTGCAGAATAAACACTTTATTACAATTGATTGAAGCGCTAAGCTAACCTGATTCTAACGTGTTGCAAGTTACATTTAGCCAAGTTACAGGCAACAGAGAGGGATCGCCATGGTTAAAGTTCCTATTACAACAATTAAAAGGTTATATAATCTCCAAAGAGCATAAAACTTAAAATTTAAAATACCAAAAATAATTTCTGCATTTCAAATCTCAAAGAAAGCAACTTTCAAAGTCAGTCTTCTTGTTCCTTAAGTCGTAAATTCTGTTTTGAGTGCATCAAAGAGTCTTTCAGATATTAAACGGGGGATTATTTTTTCTGTGTTTTTCTTGAAAAAATCTTTTAATTTATGGAAGATTCTTGCGTACTTTGTTCTTTTCAGATTTTTACATAACAATGTCTCCAGTCTGTAGCAGGTAAAATAGATCTACTTCAGTTTTACGGCACATCTAGGAGCAGTGTTAACGTTTTAGAAGGTTTTTATTCTCAGGTACTGATTATTATTTCCTAAACTCTATTTGTCCTTTTTTAAATTTCATTTATAAATGGGGTGATGGGAAGAATAAAATAATGCTGTTGCATAAGTATTAACAACTTTAATCTAAAACTGTTGAAGCACCTTTTGGTTTTATTTTAGCTCCCACTCTTTCTGGGTTAAACTCTATCATCAATCCCATCTTCAATTCGGAATATTTTCCCACATTTCTTCGCCAAATTGTGATCATATCTCATATCCTCGTTATAGCACCCAGCAGATATCTTGAGATATCATAATTTGAGTTTGGCTGGGCCATAATAAAGCTTAAATCTTCTAATGGAGCTGTTTTTCTATTGATTTGTTTTTTTCAGTTACTGAAATGCTGAAAGATTAAGTTCCTCTTGATCTTAAGGTTTCTTGCAAAAGCCAAAAAGTTTTGGTATTTTTTTATTTGGGACTGTCCATAAGTCCTCTAAGCTTCACTAAGACCTCAGTTTTACCTTAAGAAAAATACTCCCAAAGCATAATTCTGCCTCCACCATGCTTCAGTGTAGATACAAAGTTTTTCAGGTGATGTGCTATGTTGCTATTGCACCAAACATACCTTTTAGAATGTTATAAAAATTCAACCTTGATTTTATCAGACTATAAAACATTTCCTACACATTTGAGAGACTTGAATGTGTTTTTGCAAAGTGCAGCCAGGTCTTATTTGTAAGAAAATGTTCTGCTTTTTCTCCAATTCCCCATAACTGAGACATACTGTATGAAGAATATGGGAGGTTGTTGTCACATTGTACTTGAAATATTATGTTGTTAAGGCCTTCTCAGAAACTCCTGAGATTGTTGTTTATATCTTTTCATGAGTTTTTTGTCCACTAGGATTGGACTTTCTTTTGTACCTTTTCTCCGTTTGCAGTGAGATGCAAATCTGACCCGTTCGAGAACAGCTGAACCACTCAAAGGTGCTTCTAATGATGGCACTTTCTGTTTGGCATGAGTTTGAATGAAGTGGTTTGTTCTAAAGTCAAATCATTCTAATACAGACACCCGCAGAGCACAGTTATGCAATTAGCATGTTTTGTTTATTTTTCCCCAGAGAAAGATCTCAGACTTTCAACTCAGTTGTACAGTTTATAATTGATTAAAGGTTGAAATATGTTCTGCGTGCATCTTCATATATTTTTTTTTTACACAATAACACCTGCCCTTTTAGAAGGGGTGTGAAGTCTTTTCAATTTTGACAGATTGTGCCCGTATTTACATGGCACTCTACAAGTGGGAAGTCCCCAAATTTAAATAGCTTGTCTAACCACAACCGCTATCTGAAGAGTGAAGACCTTTAAGGATCACTGACAGAAGTTGCTCTCTGGTCACAAATAAACATGGCATATTATTAGATGCATATCACTTGTGCTGCCAAGGTTTTTCCTGTGCATAATGTTTCTTTCATTTTATTGTAAGTAAAGCACTGAAAAATGTCAACATCATGCCTTCTCCTGTAGTCCTACAGCGAACATTAAAATAACTGTATTTTAAGACCCGTTCTGTTTTATTGAACTGCCCGTCACACTGGCGGTGTCTTCGGTTTTGTCTTTGTAAAGATTTAGGCTGAATGACTTACACTTTGGATACATTGAGCTTTCACATCATATTTATGTCACATGTCCTCAAGAATGGGATTTAACTTTATTTAATGCAGGGGGGGTTATCATTTTTGTTTTTATATAAATCACACATACCTTTCCAAAACATTTCCAATGCACAAACATAATATAAAAAATTTTATATTTACTTTTACCACTGAAATCTAAAAGGATCATATTTATGCCTGCAAGGTCAGATGGCATAAACAATATGATTTTTTTTCTTAAAATGATATTTATAAACCAGCAAGTAAAAAATCTCAAGACAGACATCACTTTAGTTCATATGAAATTTTATTTATAAAATGTTTTGGAATCCAGTTTTAACTTTATAGAAGTAGTTTTAGAAACTTCCTATAGATCTTAAACATTTTTTTAAGAAAGACCTAAGCCAGATAAAAAAATGCTGTGCAGTTTTTTTCACTTTATAAAAACTAACAGGCTGTCATCGACATATATTTAAATCTAAATCTTGATCAGAAAATGTTAAAATGAATGAAGTACCAGTTTTAACTTACAAAATAATAATTATAATAATATTAACAATAAAAACTTGTTTTTGCTTTATGCCAAACTAGTAATAAATGTGTATATCTTAATGTAAAAGTGTTAAAATCTTCTCTAAGTGACTGGGTTTTTTTTGTTGTTGTTGTTGTTCTGATTTATAATAATGAAATAGAGACTATATAATTTTCTTCCAGGCAGTTTTTCTTATTTGCTGCTAATTCCATGAAATAGGTTTGTTCATCTGCAAAAAACTGATTTAAAACTTGAACCTAACAACGTTGACGGAGCTCTGGGTCTATTACCAAAAGTTAAAGTCAGCTCAGAACTTGGTAACAGCGAAGTCTGAACGGGTCAGTTTCAGTCATCAGTCGGGTGTGTCTGTGTACCAATGATGCCCTCTAGCAGACGCATGAGGCAGGTCCTCACAATTATTATTATTTTGATGTCTCTTAAACACTGGACTTGCAGATTTTGTTTGCTGACATGAGGTCCGTTTCGAATACAGGAACCTTATCAGAACCAGGGAGATTTTCTGGAATAATTTCTCTCCACCTCTGGAAACAGAGGTGGAGAGAAATTATTCTCCAGGGCCATATCAGACAAAAGCGGAATGAAATGTGCTGGGATAGCACTTTTATGGACTTTGAAATAAGAGTTGATCTTCAATCTGGAAGGATATTAAACATTTCTCGGTGGTTGAATATTCCCAGAATTTTATTTCAGTTTTTCCCTCCTCTGCAGTTTATATTTTCTGTACAAGAAGTTCTGCAGTTGTTTCCAAGCACAACATTTAACCTCAGCCACTTATGCTGATAATACCATTGCTTTTCAGAGTTTGTGTTTAAATACAGTAATAAATTCTATCCAGTGTAAACATTTGATCAAAGGAAGCACTGACTTTCTTTCTCAGTGTTACCATGGAAACTGAAAAAGAGAGTACTGCTCCAATCAAAGCCTTTTTAAGAGACTTTAACTGGAAAAAAATGATATTTTTCAGCATTTCTACTTAACAACAGAGATTAATGTAGATGTCCACGTGTGTTTCAATGAAGCAGACACACTGCTGCAAGTGTGTGAGTCTGCTGTTCCTACCATACTCATTTCACAGGTTTTAATTCTAAAAAATCTGTAGATTATTACATTACATTCTTTTTATGAGCTGAAATTAATTTTAATTCAGTTTCAGATCTTAACCACAATGAAACTGTCATAAATGACGCCTTCAGATAGCTGACAGTGATCCTGAACATGGAATGACTTACACCAAGAGACTGCCGGTAATTTAAAATCTTCTTGGGCTTTTGGTCCCTGAAAAGCAAAGCCTATTTAAGACCAGTTTCAGTTAAAATTTTAGAGAAACTCTTAAACTTAAGAGTTTCTTAACAGCATCTTAGTTTGACGCCTGTCCTCAAATAATTCTGACTTTTAAAGATGAGAAACAACATAAACCCATTTTAAAAGACGCTGTTTTTGTGCGGATCCGTACCTCAGGAGTGGTCTTGTTGAATACATCTCGCCCCTGAATGACATCGTTCATGACTCTGTCCCTCAGCTCCTGATACTCCTCAGCACTCAGTTGGATAGACTCCAGCTCTGATCCACAACACCTACACACACCTCTAAGGAGAGAAATACTTTTTAAATAAATGGCACAAAACATCACAAAGGGAACCGTGTAAAAAGCAGAAAAATGTGTATTTACTTCGGGGTGACAGTGCTCCAGGCTGCAGTCCATTTCTGTCCATTGAGACTAAAATCAGTTAGAAACACATAAATGAAGAGAGAAAAGAATGAAAAGTGGTGGAAAAAAACTAAAGAACAGAGAATAAACTTTTTCATCACTGCTTACCTCTCAAACCAGCTCTTTATGGTGTTTGCAATGTTCTGCTGGGGATAGATCTGGTTGTTCCTCATGTACACCAGAACTCCCAGCAACCTCTCATGCTGCTCTGACTCAGTCATGGCTCCCATTTCTTTTTCCCTCTCACTCTCTTTCACGCCTGTAAAAAGTGCATCCCAGGTCTCCTGATGAGGACTCAGTCCCTTTTCAATAAGCTCATCGTATAAACCCCAGGCAGTAGTTGCATCTCTGTGATGAACTGCTGCTGCAATAACGTCACTATAGTTACGCGGTGATGGTGTAAAAACCTAAAATAATGCAAGTCAAAAGTTAATAAGGAGAGTATTTTTTCCAGTCATTTTCCTAAACAAGAATGTACTTCACCTGGTTGATCTCCTGCAGGATTTCAACTGCTTCCCTCCACCTCGCACTACGGCTAAAGGATTTAATAAAAAGGGAGGAAGCCCCCGTTTCGAGTGAAGGGAAACTTCCACACATGATTTTGTAGATGTCAAACACCTCATCGTCGTGTCCGCCTTTCACACACAGTGTCAGGTAGCGTAGCAGCAGCTCATAGGACAGCGTGCCCTTTTCCATCGCCACAAAAGTCAGCAAGGACCTGGAAAAGCAAAGGATGTTCACTTTATACCAAATATTCCTGTTTACTGAAAGGAAAATTGGATTAGCGTTACAGACACTCATCATCTCTTACTTTGCTATGTTCAGCTCTGATCCACAAGTGAATAAGGTGTTCATCATCTGGATGTCAAAACGTTCCCGGTTTCCCAGAGATTCCTTCAGGTCCTTCCATTCAGCAGGAAGCAGAGGCCGATTAGGAGGCTGACACTTTGCTATGAAACACCTCTTGTTTAGTACAGGAAACAAAAAACAAATATGGAAGTAGGACTGTGTGGTTGTAAAAAGTTATCTCTTAAATTGCAGTCACCATACCCGTCATGCGTTCCTGCTTCTCTTCATGTTGTTCCTCTTCCTCAGAGACTGCTGGTGACTTCCTCTTCATCAGTTCTGCTGTCCTCTTTGCTGTCCCAGCAGCAAAAACAGATTTGGGGAAAGAGGTCTGCAGCAGCATGCTGGATTTCTTAGTGTTTACATCCTCTGTGCCATGTCTGATAGTTCTGTTTGCTACTCTAGTTTGTCCACTGTTCTTTCTGTCTACCTGTCTGCCTCCCAGGTTTGGCTTAATATCTCTTGTGCATAGAAAGCGTGCTGTGGAAGTCAGCTGTGGTGACATAAAACAGATTCTGAATTTTAATAAGAAGGTAGAACCCATTCTTGAATGTGTATCTCTTCAAAATATTCACATGTAGGTTAAGCAACAGTGATCCTTTATCTGCGTTCTAAAATAGAAATGTTAAGGTATTATTTTCTATACAAACTAGCCACATTCTGTATAGGTCATTTCTGATTAAACTACCACTTACGAGCCGACTTTTCTCCTTTAAAATATCAGCGGTACTTTAAAAGAAATATCTTACTGGCTTATTTACTCATAAATATAACTCAAGGCAACCAATGTCCACAAAAACTGGGACTAAATAATTTCAGGTCGTTTCCAATTGTAAGCATGAGTTCCAGGACGCACGGCTATCCCGTCATCAGCAATAGACTGGGTTCAAATGCTGCATTCATAGTACCTCGAAAAACAAACCTATACAACAACTTCTTGAGTTATTTCAAATAAAATGAAGCAAAGAAGTAGTATAAGTTGACCACATGAAAAAATGTTCTATTAAAAACTAAAATACACTGACAATGGTCTAAATGTATTGCCCATTTACATATTTCTCATGTATTCACAATGAGGAGTTAGAAATTCCGTGACACTCGGATTTCAGCAAACTGGAGTGTTTGGTGGCTTTCAAAATAAAGGTATAACGCTAAGAAAATAACAGTCAATGCACAATTAGATTTACAACATTTATGCCTAATTATTTGTAAGTACTACAATAATGTTTCTAAAACAATACGAGTTACAAATAATTTTTTAAAAGGAATTTACAGACAATGTACTTTTATTATGAAAGTATAAACTTCTCAACGGAAGTGACAGTTGGAGCCAGTTTTGTTGTTTGTGTCCGTATCTGTTTAGCTTGCTACATTTTAATGAATAAAACTTATTTATTTTAATCTTTGCTGCCGGTATGGCTAAAGAGGAAAACACACAGTGGTCGGATGTTCTGAAAAGGAGGCTGGCTGGCTTTAAAAAAGGTCAGAAATGATCAAATTGACGTTTAAAGCGCTAACTTTGACGCTCCAGACAGTTTTTGTTTTTTTTAAAGTCAGATATTCAATGTTTGCTTCTGTTTTCCGTTTGCTGTTTTTTTTGAAGACTCGAGGAACGAAGAGGAGAAGAAAGCAGAAGAGACGGAACTTTTCACCAAATATTACTCAGAATGGAGAAGCGGAGTGGAAACAGCTGAGTCCTACAAGACCATCCCACGGTTCTATTATAAGGTAACATATTAAGAGTAAACCTTGACTTCAGTAGTACATTAGACTCCTGATTGTGGGGGTGAAGTGTAAATGTAAGACATGATGTGATGTTGTGAAGCTTCCGGCAGAAGATGAAGTTCTGCTGCAGAAACTGAGAGAAGAATCCAGAGCTGTCTTCCTGCAGAGAAAAAGCAGAGAGCTGCTGGACAATGAAGAACTTCAGGTAAAACATCTTTTCATCTATCATAGAGTGTGTATAACCAGTCCCCTGGTTTTTTGCATCTTCTCTGTTTAAAGCCTATCCACTGTTGAAATATCTGACTTAAATTTATACTGTCGTGATATTTATGCAAAGTAAATAAAAATGACTAGTCAGGACAGATGTGGAGCTTAATGTGAAAAAATGTGCAAGAACTCACCTCAAATCTCACGTTCATTTCTGCTGATCTGTCTTTAATAGCTCTCTTTCTGTTTGTTTTTGTTTTAGAATCTGTGGTTTCTGCTTGATAAGCATCAGGTCCCTCCAGTAAGTGGTGATGAGGCGATGATCAACTATGAAGCCTACCTTCAAGTAGGGGAAAAGGCAGGGCCAAAGTGCAGGTAGGTACCTAACCTACAATCTGTACTCTATTGGATGTAAAACAGGGTCTTGGCTGAGCAGTTCCTAAGTTGGATATGATAACACCTTGCCTCTTACACTTGTTTGCTCAGATAATGGTAAAGCTCCTCAACCTTATATCTAAGGCAGAGGTTATAGACAAACCTCATTTCAACTAATTGGATAAAAAAAAGACACACATTTATTTGACTTTGAAATAACAATGATGGTTATTCTCACATTTATTATTTTCAGCCCAGTTAAGAACTAATTGGATCGGACAATTATTCACACAGTAAATACTCCAGGTTTTAAAGGACTAAAACTTTAAATATATAATTTAAAGTTAAATATCGTCCTCACTGCAGGATGGATTAAGCTGAATTTCAAATTGCAGATTGTATCCATTATTATTTTCTTTTATTTTTTTTTCACTTTTTCCCGTAGAAATTTTTTTACAGCAAGAGTGTACGCCAAGCTGCTCAGCAGTGACCCATACGGCCGAATATCCATCATGCAGTTCTTTAACTATGTCATGAGGAAAGGTTTGGATATACTTCTTGTTTTTCTTTTTAGGCTTAAATAATATTAGTTACCATCTTCTCATTAATTGTTGCTCATTTCTGTTCGTTTCTAGTGTGGTTGCATCAAACCCGAATTGGTCTGAGTCTGTATGACGTGGCGGGACAAGGCTACCTCAGGGAGTCTGTACGTTATTTCAATATAAGTGAATATAAATGTTTTTGCTGATTCCTCCTCAAGCAATAGTGTTAATGTTTCTGTGTGTGTGTGTGTGTGTGTGTGTGTGTGTGTGTGTGTGTGTGTGTGTGTGTAGGATCTGGAGAACTACATCCTGGAACTGATTCCCACTCTGCCCCAGCTAGACGGATTGGAGAAGTCCTTTTACTCTTTCTACGTCTGCACAGCTGTTCGCAAGTTTTTCTTCTTCCTCGACCCGCTTCGCACCGGTGAGTCTAAACTTGACTCATCATCACCAATGAATTCAGAGGATGTAACGATGATCTTGTACTGTGTTGAATTGGATTAGTTGGGCAAATTAAAGTTCTTTATTATTAGTTAGTGAGCTATTTTTCTCAGGAATATGTTAGTAATCGCAGTGTTTATAGGCACTCCATTGCTTGAATATATTAGAAATATCGAAGATTATGTGCAGTAAAAAAATTTAACTATCCCTTTGACAGGAAAGATTAAAATCCAGGATATTTTGGCCTGCAGTTTCCTGGATGACTTGTTAGAGGTATGATTGTTTTTACCTCCCTGTGAGTGTTTAATATCCAGTAGATACATTTCATTAGAGGTACAGAAACAAAACTTTATGAAAGCGTTCAGTCTTCTGCAATTGTTTTTTTATTATTATTTCTATGCCAGTTGAGAGATGAGGAGTTGTCTAAAGAAAGCCAGGAGTCCAACTGGTTCTCAGCTCCGTCGGCTCTCAGAGTCTACGGTGAGAAATCGAAGAAGTGTTTCAATTTTGCTGTTTGTTCAGATCTTCCTTCTTTTCCTGAAATCTAGATTTCTTTTAATCTTCATGTCCACAGGCCAGTATCTGAACCTGGACAAAGATCACAACGGCATGTTGAGCAAAGAAGAGCTGTCCCGCTACGGCACGGCCACCCTCACTTCAGTCTTCCTGGATAGGGTGTTTCAGGAATGTCTCACCTATGATGGAGAAATGGTAAATAAGTTTGAACCTTTAACAAGATTAAGATTTAGCTGCTTACCAAGACAGTATGTTGTCTAGAGAAGCACAGAGACTAGCTATTAACCAGAATCAGATGACTTTCAGCTTGATTGTCACTGATGATATGTTACCAATCACTAAGCATGGCCAGGTTTCACTGACAGCAACACTCTTTGGTGTTGATGCAGTTACTGAGTAAGGAAGATTCAAAGGTAGATGTTTTCAGAAAGGTGCCTTAAAATGGAGTCAGAGGAAGAACAGGGATCTAAGAAGCTATTTGAAAGAAAACATGGCTGTCACTCATTCAGACTGAGAGAGAGCAAGACTAGTAGCAAGTAACAGGAAGGATAATGGGAAAATTTGCTGTTTCACCCTTTAGATCTTTTAGCCTTTGTCCGTCATGTCAGACTTAGGAATTTTGATAACTTTTTGGAAATCTTATTGTTAATGTAAGGATCTACATTCACTGCACAGGCTAACTGCGCTGACCGTTCTAATCACTACTTTAATATACAAAAAACAATAAAAAAATTTGACTCCTTAATTATTTTTCCTTTGTTTTAAAGTACTTCAACTATCCTATTTTACTGTTATTGCTCTTTCACACACAGGATGTCACCTTTGCTCCTACTTTAAAATAATTAATGAACTCTCATGAAATGAAGACTAGAAAAAAATATTCTGAATGCTGCTGTCATACCTCTTTTATATCATAGTCCTTCAAGAAAAATTGGTAATTCCAAGCTTTATAAAAACAGCAATAAAATCCTTATATATTCATTTTTAGCTTTTTAATTTTAAAAGGTTTTGTCAAACCAGCTTGTTCTATGTTTTCCAAAACTTTGTGTACTCTTCTGGTGTTTCCAGGACTATAAGACCTACCTGGACTTTGTACTGGCCCTGGAAAATCGGAAGGAGCCTGCAGCATTGCAGCATATTTTTAAACTTCTGGACATGGAGAATCAGGGATACCTCAACGTCTTCTCCCTGAACTACTTTTTTAGGGTAACAACAACAAAATGTGTGCAAAAATAATCTACGCTGTTTATTTCAGCAGCCTTTCAGGACAAACTGTGTTTTGTTTTTTCTTTAGGCCATTCAGGAGCAGATGAAGCTTCACAGTCAGGAGCCTGTTTCTTTCCAGGATGTGAAGGTAAAGCAACCACAGACAGTTTGTACGGCTGTAATGGCGATGTGTACGGCAGATTTGATAACTGTTTTAAGCACTGTCTGTCCTCAGGATGAAATCTTTGACATGGTGAAGCCTAAAGACCCCTACAAGATCACGCTGCAGGATTTGGTGAACAGCTGCCAGGGGGACACAGTGGTCAGCATTCTGATCGACCTCAACGGATTCTGGACCTACGAAAACAGAGAGGTGCTGGTTGCCAATGACAACGACGGCAGCAATATGGTTGACGTTGACGACACTTGAAGAGAATCTTGATATATACTGGCGGCAGCAGGACTGCCACTCCTCTTTTATTTTTTTATGGAGACTGGTTTACAGAGAAGTGGATTGTGTAAAAATACTTGTGTAAAGAAATCATTTGTATAAAGTTATTCTCAAATCACACTCAGTTTAGTTGTGTTTAGTATCCTCATCCAAGTTGATTATGTAAAGTACCATTTTTTTAAACTGCTGAAACATTACCAGTGATTTTGCTTATTTATTATTTTTATATTGAGCTCAGCGGTGAAAAGTACTGAAAGTATTGATCAGATCAGAAGTTTCTATTCCCACCTCAGACACATTAACGTCAAAATAACTTTGGGGTTTTAATAATGCACTTTCATCATAATTTTATTACATACACCTACCAGTGCTGTCAACATTCCTCTAAGATTTTGCTTCATATTGTTATGATGGATCAGTTGCTGCGATGTTGGCGGCTGCATATCCGTGATTGGAATTGCTCTATTGGACTAAGAAGCAGTGAGTATGAATGATAGTGACCTTATTTAGTTTGAGCTTAATGATTGGGTGCTTTATCCTGCGGGAAGAAGCCACTAGGAAGCCGAAGTCTGGTCTAAAGCAGGAGTTTGCAACATGTGGCTCTTTGAAGCCAAAAAATAAATGTTTTTGACTCTGGATCCATTAAGAAATTGTCATTTTAGGAATTTTTCCTTAAGTTGTTCTGCACAATTTGCTTTTAATACCTACAACAGGGTTTTAAAAGTAACCAGCTTCAAACTATGCTTCCTATTTTTCTTCATTTTCCATTTCTTTTGATAAGGCGTATTTATTTTGTTTAAAGTCCAAAAATAGAAGTAAATTCTAGTTTAATTTTGCTAGCTTTCAAAATAAAACATTTTATGTTGTGCATATTCAGGAAATTGTTCTTTGGCTGCAAGTTTTATTTTATAGCAGCGGAGGTTAAAGTGGCTCTTTGAGTGGAAATGGTTGTGCCACTAACTAGATTTTTTTTAGACTGTAAACATAAAAGACAATTGTGAAAATCTCATTAGTTTCTAAATATTCCAGCCTGTCTTCTACAAATGGCCATGCAAAAGTCGTTACTCCACGTCTTCCCCATTCTGATGCTCAGTTTGTATTAGTCACATCTAAATGCTGTTGTGTGATTGGCTGATTCACTGTTTGTGTTAAGTAACTGAACAGGTAAATCAGGTAGTGGCCGGTGAATGTTTGAAGGCGTTAAGGTGAGGTTTTCAAACCAAAGAACTTCATACTGACTGAAACGTTGGGATGTAGGCCTTTTCACTCCCAGTGTTACTTGTTTATTGCACTAATTGGATAGTAAGAGTGAAATCTGACTGGATATTTGACACAAATCAAGTGAAGACTGAAACATTTGGCTGTTTAAATGAGAGCAAGCCCATTACTCTCATTTAAAGCGATGGGCTTTAAATGAGAGCCCATTGCTTTAAATGGTTAAACTTCATCAACCATCAAGATGGTTGATGAAGTTAAAGTTAAACTGGTTAAGGTGCAACATACCAAGGGACAATTATCCAAGTATAAGTATGAATATATGTACATATTTCAGCCTGTATGTGTAGTTTGAACAATGTTTGGAGAAAAGTCACATTTTGTTTTGTGCACCTAAAACCAGTTTTTTTTCTTAATTGGAAAAAGAACAATCTGGATAAATTGTCAGATTTATTACAATTTATAACATTTGATCTGACAAATGGATGTAATAAAGACAACATCGACCTCCCTTGTGATTTGATATGTATTAAAACTGACAATACAAATACATATCTAGGCAATAGATTCCTATTGAAATGACTAAATATATTGCATATTTTCTGTTTCTTCACACACAAAGACAGCAAGTTGTTATTTAATGACACATTCATTCAAAAATAATCTGAGGATTATTTTGCACTTCTATTTCTTTGTTAGCGACACATATGACTCGAGTTTGCCCTCTGCGATCTGAAGCAGGTCAACATAGTGATATCAGTGGATAACAATAAGAAGCTTAAGATGCCCAAAGCAAGGACACTTATAAATACATAAGCTCTGTAGACAAATCTACAAACCAATAATCATCAGTATATTTCAACATTAATCGATTATTCTGTGCAGATTTAAAGAGCTCATGGAGTAACAAATTGGGGTGTAAATTAGAGGATATATTAGTTGTTCTCTTACAAAGTCAGTTTTTGCCTCAAATCAGCTGACTCTCATCGGCTTAAACTAAATCAGAAGGGGTAACGTATAAACGTCTACTGGAGTGTAATCAAATACCAGAAATCCTCTTTTCTGGGGTTAAACACAAACCTGTTCTAATAGTACAAAAGTAAAGCTCTTAAGCATATACGCAGCCTATGATTTTCCTTCATAGCACTGATATAAGGCAAATATGTTGGTGTTTATTGGACCTTCCATTCACAGTTAAAGAGGAGTCAGCACAGAGAGGGGTCTCTCAAACATCTTGAAATTCTGAATGTTTTTTACTCGTTAGTTTCTAAATGTTTCTACATTCAGGAGTCCTGTTTTTTTGGCACCTTTGAATTGTTGAAATACAAGACTACAACTACTATTCACTTTATATTTCCCACCCATCATGTACATCTCCCCAATCAAAACCACCAGCTGGTCTGTAACATCTCCTTTAAAGTGTGTTTCTCCGCACAACATGCTGGCAGAGCAAAGTGTTGGGTGACGAAAAGGGGCACTGCACTGTTCCGCTGGGATCATGTGGTTACTTAGAAGGATACATCAGGACCTTGTTGACACTTCATCCTGATATTTTTTACTGGAGTAGAATTGAAGAAAACTACCCAGGAAACAATCTGAAAAAAACAGAATCTATCCAGCTGCTAAGGTCTTTAGTTGATAAGTCTGGTGTAGAATCAATATTTGTCCTGGTACCTCTGATCGGCTTCAACTCTTTATAACTGATGGGAAAAAAACAGATTAATGCACAGAGCAACAATCCAGCCTTTACTTTGCTGCCTCAGCCAAGGGCTCATTTCCAGGCTGACATCTAGTTTTGCATAGTTTACACGCAACACTCAAAGTCCCATTCACAGATATGGCGTTCCGCAGCCACTTCCACTGTTGTGATTAAATTAATCTGTTACAAACAAACAAAAAAAAAGGAAAATAAAAATTAGTATTTGGAGCTGAGTAAGTTCAGGTTTAACCAACAATTTGAAATGTGTGAATCAGTTTTTTTCAGGAGGGGAGAGGAGATGGGACTCTGTTTGGATCGGGATTCCTGAGCGACGACTCTGGTTCAAGCTCAAAGCTGACGTTTACAAATGTGGCTCCATTTCCTTCCGGCTGCTCCTTCACCGCAGGCGGATTTTCTTGCTCGCCTCTCCGCTGCGCTGCAAACGTGCGCTCTGCCTCATCAGCGAGACGGTTTTCCTCCTCTTCCTCCTCCTCCTGCGGGAAGAGAAGGTTGTGTTACATTTTTTAGGTCAGACTTTCCTGTAACGTGGCTGACATGATTGATGATGGGTCACACCTCTTTCTTCATGCGGTAGTACTCATCTATAGCATACTGGTACTTTGGAGAGGTGATGCCGAACAGAGAGGCCAATTTCTCCCCCATGTAGTCGCACACTGCAACAAAGATTACACAGAATAGCTGATACAAATTCAAGCATTTTTATGAAGGAAAAATACAAATATATTTAAAGTGTAAAGCTCAATTAAGGCGCTACCTGAAATAGTGGAGGTTGCCACTCTCCACATGTGGAACCAGAAATAAGGACCCCAGGTCAGTTTGGACTAGAGCACATATACAGGAAAAGATGCTTAATGACTTCACATAATTTCACATTCAGTTTGTTTATTTAATTAATGAACTTATATTATTATTATTTTACAAAGAAAATGTTACTCTGACCATTTAGAAAACTTCACACGAGTATACAAGTGCATACCAAGGAGCTTATTTAATATTTTGTTTTTCTATAAAAATATCTTATCGTCAGATAATTGCCTACACAACCATAACGAAGACAGCTGATTGGACAGGTTTCCCTTCCAAATGAAAAAACGTTTCTCTATTGTGATTGTATCAGTCAAAAAAAAAAAGATTAAAATAAAACTGTCACCTCTATGCCACATTGAATTGACACATTAATAAATTTGAAAAAAAAAAAAAAAGAGAGACCAAAGTACGGTACTGACTGCATACACGGTACATGGAATACTCTCCAGGATGTTTACATTTCTATATTAAAATTATTTTATTTCAAGTTGGTCTGATGTAGTCTACTTGTTGTATGAGAGAGTAAGTTATTTCCTTGAGCTGTAAACCATAATCATCTAAATAAGCACATGAATGCTTCAGTTGAATCCTTGTCCACCATAAATCTATATAAAATAGAATTTTTTCAATTGAAATACAAAAATATATGAATTATTTTGATTATATTCCAATTTACTGGGGTGCACCAACATGTGAAAAAGAAAGGGCAAAGAGAGAAAAACAAATGGAGGCTTTGAAACATTCCAGATAATTTAAGTGATCTCTGCTGTGTAATAATAGTTTTTTGGTACAAAATGAATGTCTGTCAAACTGTGTTACTGATACTTCTTTTAGAGTCAACAAAAATATTTTAGAACACATTTTTTTGGCTGCAGCTAAGGTCGATTAAGATGTCAACACTGAGTTGCGTAGCCTTGAAATGCCTGAATGAGCAGCCAAAGTCCTGGTAAAAGTACCTTTTTCAAAGTCTGGATCATGGTCACTAAAAACAGCCTTTGCAATCCACTCATCCTACCGTATCAACTGAAACGACCTGCTTCACATGTTCCTCTTCCTCCTCCTCCTCTTCATCAGTGCTGTACTCCTCCATGGTTTCCCCGTTGGCGAAGTGAATGATCCTCCGGGGAACCTTCACCTTCCTCGCCTTACACTCAGCAATCTCCACAGTCTCAAATTCTGTGGACCCTGCTGTACGCTGACACAGCAACAACAACAACAACAACAACAAAAAGACTGAGTTTAAAGAGCCATCATCGTCATAAAGTGTTTGTTGGGTTCGTTTGTTTCAGCCGTTAGCTTCTCGGCTAAGGAAGTAATAGCAACAATAGCTAGAAAAAAGTCCTTACTTTATCTTAAACATGTATTAAAACAGAATAATTATTATTTCAATATACACTTACCACTTCTGCTTCCATATTTTGCTTCAATGAAACGTTGTCATTAGTCAATAAAAGGAACAGATCTGTCATCTAACTCACGCCTTCCAACGCACTACTACTACTACAGACGTTTGAGCTTCTTCCGGTCTTTCAAAATAAAATAATATTTTTCTCACGTACTTTCCAGTTTCAGAAGTGCCATTTAATTTGATAGTTAAGCACATATTTATATAATCGCTAATGTGAATGAAAATACATAAACATATGCCTGTCCGAAATTAATCAGTTCAGTAAATAATGTTTTCATGACTGCTGCGAGCACTTGAAAAGTCGAATTAAATTTCCTGTTTGTGCACACAACATAGACCAATTAAGGGAATTATATTTTAAAAATATTTATATGATATCTGATCATCATGGTGTAATGTGTAATCCCTTTTTGATGGTCAATCTTGACCAAGAAAGCAGATTCTGATTCTGAGTCCAATAGAGCTTTATTTTCCTTCACCCGGAAGCCTTTAGTTGTGCTTAGGTGTGAGCTTGACGGTTGTTCCAGCTGGAGGCAGAGAGAGGGAGTCTGTTGTGGCGTTTCTGACCGAGTCCAGTCTACCCCTCAGTCACGAAACATGACGGCGAGGAAGTCTGGATCCCGACTGGAGAGCGAGATTGAGCGCTGCCGCTCCGAGGGCCAGTGGGACAAGATACCAGAGCTGGTTCGGCAGCTGCCGGCGAAACTTATATCCAACGGTAGGAAGCTGGTCCCGCAGCGGTAGCATTTATTCATCAGGCCTCTCTTTCCCCCGGCCTGGGTCTTTCCTACTTCCTGACAGCGACATCTCATAACACAGGATGTTTAGCACTCCGTTTTGTTCGGAGGCAATAAAATGGTCAGAACTGAAGATAACAAATCAGAAGTGATGGTTCCACTTTAGGTTGATTTACACTGCCACACCTTGAATTTTAGGATATGACCTGGTCTGGGTCACCACTGTCCATTCAAACATGTTCCTCTTTAGCTTTTTGCTGGTTGTGTGGCATGCTCATCCTGTATGCCAAATAACTGAGTCAAGAAAGCTAAAGTGAAATAAGGCAATTAATGTTTTCTCTCTTGCTCCACATCCGTCACTACATTGATTGATTCTGGATGCTAGCAGGTTTCAGCACTTTGTGTTTGTTTTTAGTTATACTTATCACCTTTTGTTGGGGTTAATTAGAGCCGAACTATTCAGAACAATGCGTTAATTAACTCCACGTATTAAGCTTTGCTCTATGCAGCGACATCGTTTGCCGAAACACAAATTTGACTTTCTTTCACTGACCTTCGCCTGCTAACGTATCGTGAAGTTAATATTGCGATACTGATATCGTTGTTTACAAACCATGTAATCAGCATGCACAGGACTGTGGGAAAGCCCAATGAACCCCTTAACGACTTAAAGAAGAAAATGACAGATTTGCACAAGTTGGGAAGGTACTTTGGAGCCACTTATATGAATATATTCTTATTTGGAGATGACTAAATCCAAGCTGTTTGGTCAATCTGAAGGTTTTAGGTGGACTGGACCTTGTGTGGATTAGGGACTGCTTCAGCTTTTCTTGGTACCTAATTCTTCCTGGTATTTGTGTTGTTTCTGTGTTACTTGTTAAAGCTCAGAATATTTTCTATCCTGTTAAATGGAGACCACTGACAGGGCATATTCATTTAAAAATGTATAATTTTGGATAAAATTGTCCCATTTATGCTTTTTTTTTTTCTGGTATTGTATTTGGTGCTTAGACTACTGTTTTTTCTCCTCTGAAGTAACAACATGTCATTTTTTTAAAATTCTTCGGTAGTTGCTGTCGTTCTTAAAGTGCTTTGCCTTTCTGTGTGTAGATGATTTAGGTGAGTTGCTGTTGGGAGAATCCAAGCTCCAGACGTACTTGAAAGAACATCCCATCAAACAGGGTTCGAGCCCCCGAGGCACGCGGGCCAAACTGGTGGAGGTCAAGAAGCACCTTACGGCTGCTCTGGACCGAGGAAACCTCAAGGTAAACTCTGAACAGAGCACCTGATGTATCGCTGACTGGATGACTTCTTATACAAATTTAACTCTCTCCATCTAACTTTTCTTCAGGCCGATTACCTCCAGGAAGCCAGCCTACTGATGGCCAAAATCTGTTATATTGAAGGAGAACACAGTGATGCCTTAGGTAATTATTGTCTTTTTTTGTTTGATGCTTTCTTACTATAAAAGCTGGTGTACAAAGCCCTATAGGGGACATGGAGAAATTTTTTTCTTTTGCATTAACTCGCAATACTTTTGCGTTCCCTCGCGATATGCTTACTGCAGTATTTGATGGTCTGTTTTGTATACAGTCACAAATGTCAATTTTAAATTTCAAATGTATACACATTTATAGAGCCTCAGTGTTTATTCTTAACTCTGGTGCAAAAAACTGATTGAAAATCGATTTATTCATTGCATGTTTCTGTCTGTCTGTATGAGGTTGAGATGAAAACGATCCTTTAAAACATTCAGACCAACACAAAAGAGACACAATTAAAACTGTCAGATGACTTATTATCCCGCGATAATAACTCAGAAATAGTCCAAGTAGTTTGGATGTATTTTTTCTTCTTTCCTACTTACGGAAAGTTTTTGTTTATATCATAGGTTTGTGGTGCATTTCTATCCTAAAGAAAGAGATATAAAACTTCGGATATTTCCATGTATGATATTAACATACATGGAAAAACCTCACAAAACCCTTGTATGATAGCAGAAAGTATGATGACCGTAAGAAAGGCTTACAGTATTCAATTATACCACATGAACTGATCAGCATATTATTGCAAGAGAATGCAAAACCTATTGCGAGGTAACGCAAAAGTTTTGCGAAGTAAAGCAAAAGAAAAAAAAAATCCCCATGTCCCCTATGGGGCTCCGCACTGCTGAACATAAAAATTTGTCACTTGATTCATTTGATTGATTCATCTCATCATATTTTTATATATAAAAAAACCTTTCAGAGCAGCTGAAAAACTGTTCAGGGATGCTGCACATTTTCCATGTTCTATATCAAAATGCACTATGAATATAGGCCAGATACATTATTGTTATTGTTATTATTATTATATTTTTTATAGAAGTGCGGTTTTTAATATGGGATAGAAGTTCATGATAGTAGAAAATGATGTTGTGGAGATATTACTATTAAGGATTTCAATGATGGCATCAGCTGTGATAAATACAGATTTTCCTTGATGTAAACATGAAAGCGTGGAAGGGTGAATAATATAAAAATAAATGGATGAATTTATGTATGGAAAGCCTAGTGGGATGATGGATAATGGAAAAAATTATGGATCTATCGATGGAAACAAAGATGCATGGATAAATAATAGAAAAGTGGATGAATGGAGGGATAAATAAATTACGGTAATAATGGAAAAATGGATAGGTGTCATGATTGGTGGATTTAGAATAGAAAAACTGAGGGGAAGATGGATTGAAAAAAGAATGGAGAAACAAAAGGAGGAATGAGTACAAGTTTTAGACAAGAGAATAGGGAATAAAGTGAGAAAATATGAATATTATTCTACAGTCTTACACTCACTCCTACTTCTCCAGACCTGAAAATACCTAAAACAACATCCACCTTTTTCCAGATTATGTACGAACCCAGTGTGTTGACCAAGAAGACTTTAATACAGATGTTTGGCCTCTTTGAAGAGCTGAGTGTTGTTCTAATAGACGTCCACAGTCCAGGAACTCAACAGAGAACTTCTGCTTTTCCAGGTCACTACAGCCGGGTGAACCTGGACGACCTGCAGCTGGTTGGAGCTCCTGTGTACAGACTGTCTATGATAGCAGAGGCCTACGCCACCAAAGGTAAACACAGAATCATTTGTACCTCATGACCTTCTTAACATCCACCTCCACATCTCAAATCCAATCTCCACTAATCTCTATGGCAATGCTTTTTATCTCCACACGGGGGCAACACAGTATCTCTCTAACTCAACTGAATTAATCTGATATGTTAAGATATTAAAACTATATTTTGAGACATGATGCAGTTAAGCTTACTGAAACGTCTGTCACATTTTGTTTCCTTTTCCGTTTCGCTGATCTCTCCCAGGCTTGTGTCTAGAGAAGGTCCCGGATTCCTCTCCCTCTTTGTCGAACTCCGGCTCTCCGTCGACCAATCGGAGTCCAGCAGCGCGGGAGCAGGAAATCATCACCTGCTATGAAAAGTCCGGAGACATTGCTTTGTTGTACCTGCAGGAAGCGGAGAAGGTTTGTGTTTGAGGGGGAGAAACTAGAACACAAACACTTACCAGCTACTTCTAGAGCCAGGAAATGTTGTGCCATCCTTGTGGGAGTGTGATGATTATTACACTGGCAGTGAGAAAGTTTGATAAATCATGCTTCTGCTCATGATGGCCAGCTGACAAACAGAGCCGTCTTTATATACAGAACGCCTGAACAGTAGGAAACCAACAGATATATGAAGCTATGTAAAGGTCCTCTCTGTTAGTTTCTGATTGATTTGGACAAAAATCAAGCATAACTTTCTCTAATTTTGTCTTAACAGTTTCCTTACTTTTGCTGTTCTGTTGTGTTTCTGTTTCTGTAGGCATTATCAGCAGGTATTCAGAACCGCAGCCCAAAGCCAGGACCAACGGCTCAGGATCTGGAACTGGGCTACTTCCTGGAGACAGGCCTGCAGAGGGCCCACGTCATTCACTTCAAGAACGGGTAAGATACATGGATGGAGAAAAGGGAAGAATAGATATTAATGTAAGTTTACTTTGGGTCCTGGAAAAAAACAAGAATAAAAACATGCTGCTGACATTCAGAAAAGTTTTTACATTGTTGTTGAAGACCAGTCACTTGGCAGAAATCGCACTCAGTTTTTTTTTTGCAGTTGTGATCTGACAAAGCTGTTAACAGGTTGATATATGCAGTACAGTGTGAATAGGACTTTACAGCTTTGAGGTTTTCTCACACCTTATGTGATTTAAGGATCAGAAAGGTTGGATTACATTTAGTCTGGGAGCAGCTTGTGAAGCTTCCTGCTCAAAGAAAGTAGAGAGTGGCATGAGGTTTTTATTTATAGGTTTGTTTTTGTTCCGTCTCCTTTGGTCCATCTGTCCATTTATTTATCCATCCACCCCTATAATATTGGTCCGTCCGTCCATCAGTCAGAGAAAGGAATCTTAAAAGATCACTATTAAATTCTCAAGTCAGTTGATAATATGATTTTAGCTGTAAAAACTAAATATTTTCTTCTTTTAAAATTTGCAAAACATGACATACCAAATCAAGTTAACAACATGGAGGCATGTGCACCTGGAAAAGTAACAGAATCTCTTCTGGTTTTTTTTGTTTTGTTTTTTTTTCGTGTAGAAACCTGACGCGGGGTGTGGGCAGATTTCGGGAGATTCTTCGGGCTGTTGAAACTAGAACCACCCAGAACCTTCGCATGGTGAGGATTCATTGCGGAGAATGTCTGTCTGTCTGTTTGTCAGATTTTCTTTTTCTCAGCTGCTGATTCCAAAAATCCAAAATAATTTCCAGGTAGTTGGATGACTTTGTGTTTGACAGCCTTTCAGATTTGAGAAGAATAATTACTACTTAAATGTAGGCCTGTCACAATAACAATAGTAATATTGTTTGAGACCTTTTTCTAGTAAAATACTAACAACGGCATAATACAAGTTCTCAAAGAGTAATAAACTTTCATTTTGTACAGAACACTCCACACCTTAACTGGAAGACATTTTAAGTATCCAAAATAAATCACAATCAAAAAGAATAAATAAAACAGAAAAATAAAACACACACAACAGTAAATAAAATGGTCTCGGTTTCAAAAAAACATCAATTCTCAGAATGTAAATATTCAAGCTCATTTTAATTTATCATCATTAATTGCTTATTGCGACATGGTTATTTTAAATGTTAAAACTTTTGTGCAGGATTTTGCTGATTTATTCTATTTGCCATTTAAGTTGAACATCACACAAATCAGTGCACTCATGCTGTTTTGCTGCCCTACTTAATTTCATCGTTTGTGCAGACGATAGCCCGACAGCTTGCAGAGATCCTGCTCCGAGGAATGTGTGAACAGAGCTACTGGTCTCCTCTGGAAGATCCTCCAACAGTGTCACCCCTGGATAATCCCACGCAGCAAGGGCATACCTACCGCAAGAACTACACCCTGAGCCGACCCCCACGAGTGTACTCCGGAGAGAAGTATGACATTTTTCTAACGTTTGTTGGTAGGAATTCAAAACAGTTTCTTTGTTCTTCTCATCTCTGCCCATCTTCATCTCTCTCTTGCTGCATTTCAGTTTGTTTTGTCCTCAGGAGAACACAGAGGAAGCTCTACTGCTGCTGCTAATCAGTGAGTCTATGGTGAGATGCTTTATAGATTCACACTTTTAAAACATTGTCACGCTGTGCAGATTTTACTTATTTATCTTTGTTTGTTTTTGTGTCAGGCCAACCGGGATGCTGTCCTGAGTAGAATTCCTGAGCACAACAACGATCGGATCATCAGCCTACAGTCTGCCTCCGTGGTGTACGATCTGCTGACCATTGCTCTGGGCAGGAGGGGGCAGTATGAGATGCTGTCGGAGGTAAAATAAAACCACACACCCACACTGACCTACACTTCTGAAATTGATGTTTCCAAGTAGACCAACAAATTCTGAGAAAACAGACCGTGTTGCTGTCCCCAGTGCTTGGAGAGAGCCATGAAGTTCGCTTTTGAGGAGTTTCATTTGTGGTACCAGCTCGCCTTGTCACTAATGGCTGCCGGCAAATCCGCTCGTGCTGTCAAGGTTCTGAAAGAGTGCATCCGTCTGAAGCCTGATGAGCCCACCATCCCACTGCTGGCCGTTAAACTGTGCATTGGTCCTCTGCACTGGGTGAGAAGCACACAGCTCTTTCCAGAAGTGAAAGTAAAGCTTTACTTTTACCGTGTTTCTATCTTGTAGTTTTATCTTACATCTCGATTCGTTGATATTTCAGTTGGACGAAGGGGAGAAGTTTGCAAAGATGGTGATTGAGATGGGAGAGAAGGCAGCGGAGTTCAAAGCCAAAGGTCACTTGGCCGTCGGCCTGGTTTACAGCCTCAAAGCCACTGATGGCAAGTCTGCTTACTAATTTAAATCTGATCTCAGCTGAACGAAGCCACGCGACATATTCCACTCTCATTATTCATTCCCTTCAGGAACCTGAGATGTTGCCATCTCAAATATTATCGCAAATTCACTCATTTTCCAATTTTGACTTCCTGCTTTGCTACGTCTCTTGAAAGCCAAACTTGCAAGATGAAAATGTGACGCTAAGCAGTAACATTTGCCACTGGTTATTTATTAAACAAAGATGAAACCTGAATCTGAAATCTATGTAAATTAAAAAAAAACAAACTCAGGACACCCATGCAGCTCCCTTTAGGAATCAACACAGAAGTAATCAAATGGACTTCAATAATCGATGGTCCTCAGTGTGATCTGCTCTATATAAACAGGTTTTAGGAGTTTGCAATAACCATAGAGAAGCAACTGTTTTTGTACTTGTATAATTGTTAGGTGTTATAAGGACTTTGGGATCTTCAGAGAGCTGTGCAGAAATTAATGTCTGAACACTTCAGAGATTGTAACAGATTGATGTCAGCCAGAAAAAAACCCCAAAAGGTGTTTCTATAGGTGTATGTGCTTTTCTCTTATGCGTGTGTAATTGTGGTTGTGATATCTGAAACTTTTATTTTGTGTGTTTGCATCTCTTCAGCATCGCTGCGAAGCACACAGGAGGACTACCAGAGGAAAGCTTTGTCGGCCTTTCAGAGGTTTCAATGTGTTTCTTAAAAATACTTTAGCTGAATACTTTAGAATTAAGTCTGAATATTGAACTTTCCTGTTCTATTAAAATAGGCAGATTTCTCTCTAAAATCTTTAAGTTACTGATGTCATTTTTGATTGAACATGTCTGAGCACAAAATGTTTTTGTTTTTCATCTGCAGAGCTCAGAGCATGTCTCCCACTGACCATCTGGCAGCTTTTTACTTGGCACTGCAGCTTGCCGTTTCCAGACAGGTAACGCCAACAAACTAAAAATCAAAAATTGAAGCATTCAAAACACAAGAAAAATATTTACTTCCCTTTCAGTTCCACAGGGTTGTGTTTTCTGTTAACTCTAGTGAAGACCTGTAGTGTGTGTCCTGTGTGTGTAGATCCCCGAGGCATTGGGGTATGTTCGACAGGCGCTGCAGCTACAAGGAGATGACGTCCACTCCCTCCACCTGCTGGCCCTGCTTCTTTCTGCTCAGAAACATTACCATGATGCTCTCAACATCATAGAGATGGCCCTGTCCGAGTATCCTGAGAACTTCAAGTGAGCGAAACATTCCCAAATAGCATTTACTGTCTGTCTAACGGAGTGGCAGACCCTGAGCTGACGGCGTTTGTGCTGTGTAGTCTGCTGTATACAAAGGTGAAGCTGGAGGCCATGTGTAGAGGACCGGAGGAAGCTCTGCTCACCTGTAAACACATGCTCCAGATCTGGAAGAGCTTTTACAACCTCACCAACCCCAGGTACCCACACCAGTGCAATAAAAGTATGATTACTAAAGAAACTGAATGCCTGTTTGTCTCGACTGATGGGTTTTGTGGTTGGCAGTGATTCAGGGCGTGGCAGCAGCCTGCTAGACAGGGCTATACCAGACAGACGACAGCTCAACGCCATGACGCTGCCTGACTTCAGTGACCCTGACGCTGGTAGGCACAGACACACACACCTGCTGACAAACACAAAGGGCTCCTGGATCTTTCAGCTACTCTATCACAGTGCCTTGAAATATGTTTCTGCTTTTTTTTATTATTATTATTTGGATTTTATCTGATGGACTGACAGAAATGAAGTGCAAAATTGTGAAGTATGAGGAGACGTATACTTTACTTTAAAATGTTTTCATAATTAAAATCTGAAAAGTGTGCCATACATATATACTCATCCCTCTGAGTCAATACTCTGTTAAAACCACCTGTCACTTTGACTACAGCTGGGAGTCTTTTACAGCCCAGTCAGTTTGGATGGAAACCTTTTGTAAAAAGGGATTTTAAAATCTTTCCACTGATTCTCAGTTGGTCAGTCTGGACTTTGACTAGGATATTCCACCACATGGACATTCGTCAATCTAAAACCAACCCCCTGTAGCTCTGGTTGGATGTTTATGGTTGTTGTCCTGAAACTCCTTTCAGATATTGAGTTGTTTATAGCATCCAACTGCTTTTGTTATATTTTCCTGTATTTAGCTTTTTTCCATCCTTCCTTCTGCTCCAACTGCACCACCTGTCCCTGCTGAAGAATAGCATTGCCACACCATGATGCTGCCACAACAATGTTTCATTGTGGGGATGATTTATTCAGCATGATGCAGTGTTAGTTTTCTGGTACTTTGCATCCAGGTCAAAAAGTTACATTTTGAACTCATCTGACCAGAGTGCCTTCTTCTGCATATCTGCTGTGTCCCTGCATGGCTTGTAGAAAGTTGCTAACAGAATTTCTGATTGTTGTATTTTCTCTGCTATTAAATGTCAAATTTGTAGAGGATGAGATGGGCTGAAATGAGCTTTGAAAGCTTTGGATATTGTTTTATAACCTCCTCCCTGACCGGCCAGGAATGTCCCAGTCTTCATGATGCTGTTTGTTCACTAAAGTTCCCCAATAAGTCGTTGAGGCTGTTTCAGGACAGTGACATTTATACTGAGATGAAATTACACACACATGGATTCTATTTACTTATTAGGTGACATCTAATAACAACAATAGGTTGCACCGGAGTTTATTTTGGGGTATGAAGGTAAAGACAGCGTTTTACAAATGCATGCTGCACTTTTTGGATTACTTGTAAAATATTTTAACACGTTGTACCTCTTTCTTTTCTCTTCTCAGTTATGCACTATTTTTGTTGGTCTATCAAGTCACAATAAAATGCACTGAAGTTTGTTTTTATAATGTGTTTTAAGGGGTATGAAAACCTATCACCTTTCTGCTCTTTTCTATTTCTTCATTGCTTCGTTAATGATTCTTTTTCTGTCTTATTTCCTCTGTTTTAGTCTCAGGTTCTTCCTCCTCCCTCTTTGGTTCAGAACCAGTCTCTCCCACCTCCCCGTCCACCATCTCCTCCCTCTCCTCTCCGCTGCCTTCCCCTTCATCGCCGCTCTACATTTTCCAGCCTCCTCCCATTCTCACTCCAACCAGAAACCCATCCGGCCTCTCTCCTCTCCCGTCTCCTCCCCCTTCCCGTTCCCGACCTCTTCCTCCTCCACCCACCAAGACCAGGACTCACTCGTTTTGCAACCACGTTGTTCTGCAGCAGCTTTCCAACTGTAGTGAGCCTTCATGTACACCCTGTCTGTAGCATGGTGTGCAGAGTGACCTGAAAAGACACAGTTTGGTTGTAGAACTGCCGTAGAGTTGGAGTGTTAACTTGTAGCGATTTGTTAAGGAAAGACAATAGCATGCTGTTGAACCACTAATCATAATCATGGTAGGAATATTAGCTGAGGAGAACACTCAGCCAAGTGTTTAATCTGGAATTAAATTCTTACCTAACTGATCAGAGCTGAGTTACCTGCATCACATGCAAATAAACACATCAAACAGATGTTACTAAGTTTTAAAAGTTTTAAAATATTAAGTAGCAGAAACTCAAGGGGTGGTAAACTGAACAGTTTGTAAAAAAAAAAAAAAAATCTCCCTGTTGATATTTTGTCCATGTATGAAGCTGTAGATTATTATCCAAAATAAAATATGCTAATTTTACCTCCGGCTGTAATGATTAATTGTGATTAATCAATTGTTGAAATAATTGTCAACCAATTTAGTAACTGATTAATTGTTAACAGGTCTACAAACGACCTCATTTAAAAAGGTCATTTGTAGAAAGAACACCACCATCAGAGCAGTAATTTAGTAAAAACAGTACAAAAAATACCTTTCATGTAAGATTAAAAAAAAGCCTTCTTTGTATAATCATTCAAGAGGATCCATTCAAATTAATCTTTAAAGGCCCCAAGATCAATAACATTCATATCCATTTGTGGATGGAAACATTTCACAGGTACCAAATAACCTTTTGGACTGTAAGCAAGAGTTAATATTAGTCTTTATGACGAGTCCTCAAATCCGGTGACCCGCAACTTTTAGGTGGTCCAGCACACGTGAATCAAATGGCATAATTACATCCTTAGTTTCCAGTCAAGTTCTCCAGAGCCCTGATATTGAAATCATTACTTAACTCAGGGGTGGTGAAGCAGAGACACATTTAAAAGTTGCAGGATACTGACCCTCAAGGCCTGGATTTGAAGGCCTTTGGTCTGTATTGTCTATAGATCACCAGAATAGAGTAAACTGGCATATTTTACTCAAAGATCTAGATTCTTTCCCAATCCAAGTAAAATTAGATGGATAAAAAGATAAAGACTGAAAACTTTAGAAATTAAAGTTGCAGGGCACGTAAGTATTTCAAATACCTCTTATGGATGTATTGAAGGAAATGTTGTTTTTTTCCCTGCTGTGTTTACTGTTCTGCATCTTCTTTTCCTTTTTATATTTTTGTTGTTTCAGACGCCGCTTTGTTCCTTTCCTCACTCCCCTCCAAACCCGTCTTGTCATCTTGTCTTTGTGTGTGTGTGTGTGTGTGTGTGTGTGTTTTAGTTTAGTTGAGAAGCCAGAAAAAAAAAAAAGAAAATAAAAACATGAAGCGCTCACGAGGAATGAACCAAAATAAGAAGGTTTGGCAGTGAATTAAGTCAAATTTATGGCTACTTGGAAAGTGTTAATTTGACCAAACAGGATTAATAACGTGACTTTGTGTGTGGTCATGTGGTTCTTAAGCATCCTGTGAAGAATGAAAACCTTATGCTCTTTATTTCTTCTCTGTTCCTTCCTCTTCTCAATCATTAACAAATGGCTGTTTTTTTCCCCCATCCTTTCGTTTTTGTTTTTCCAAGGCGGCCCTCAGGACGCTAACACTCTTGGTTTTCCCTCCATGTTTTCTGTTTGTAAGTAGCCATCTAACCTTCACTGTATCTCTCTTATTTCATCCATCTTTATATCTTTTTCCTGCCTACCTACTTTTGTCCTTGTTCAGAGTCGTTTATTCAAGGAGGAATGTCCACAAAACTTTCATTTTCTCATTCAGGTTGTAGAAGATAATTAGTGCTGGATTAAATTAAATTATTATGATTATTTTATAAACCAATCAGTCTGATATATTTATCAATCTGACATGAATTCTTTAGTTTCCTAGAGAATGAGCACTATCAATGTAAAAAAAATGGGAGTTTGATTTATATCCCAGTGCTGTGATTTATGTGCAATCAAAGACATCATTAAAAATTTATAAAGTCGACGTGAGATTCAAATCTAAGTCTACGTCTATTGTTCATCAAACTAAGATATGTAGTGAAAAATTAACCAAACATAATTACAAAACAACCTTTTTCTGCTGTGAATGATAAAATGGTCAATAGTCCTAATGTTTTACGGTTTAGTCTCTGATACTTCGTCAGATTTTTGTGAAAAACTTGTGTGAAAAGATCTTTGCTTAATCTGTTTTCTACCATTTTTAATCAAAATGGAGACGTTTTAGTGTTTTTTTCCATTTATTTATTCAGAGTAACGGTGAATTCGCCTCCCTGGCGTCCGGCTGAAAACATCAGCCTGTTGCTCACCGGATCTGAAAAATCCTTCAAAATCCCTTAAAAATGAAAATCACCGTCATAACCATATTAACTTTAACCTTAAAAATTCATAATGGTTACAAGAAGGCATATCGTATAAAATAATATTTAAAAAATAGCTTTTATTGTCCCACAGAGGGGAATACAGTCATCTTAAATCAGAAAATGAAGCATCTAGCTTTCTTATTTGAGCAAAAAGCCAGTCTTGGTGCATGATGGAGAAATTTGGATGTCTTACTTATTTGACCTCAAAGTCGAACCGTTGCACACACTGACGGCAACAAAAACCACAACATTCACTCTACAATGGAAGACAGCCATCTGTGTGACCTGATTAGAAAACGAAAGGTTAAATATGTCACATATTTGACGGTCGCATAAACCTACAAGTTCGTAGAAAGTTCTAGTCTATCATTATTTATGGAAACATAGTTTGTTTTGGGGGACTTCAGCTGTCCTTCATGTTGGGAATACTTAAGAAATAAGTGGGTTTTAAAGTAGTTTATTGTGATAATGTTGGAGCAGAAACTAGATTTTTCCGGCATTTGTTTCCTCCTTAACGACAGGAAAGAACAACAAATCATCATTGACTTTCAGGAAGGAGAAGACGAGACCACTTCCTGTTCCTGAGCTAAATCATTTGTCACATTCGGCTATAATATAAACATATTACTACAATACTGGTCTCCAAGAAGCTTGCTCACAAACATGTGAATTGTCCTACCTGATGTGCCACAAATAAACTAAAGACAAACCTCACAAGGGCAAACGAAAAACAAAGGCGTGATTTAGAGGATGTGTATGTCTGACATCCATCCTGTTTAATAGAACAGCTTTAACTAAACGTCATTTGTATAAATAAAATTAGCTTCTCACCTTCATGGGTGGAAACCACAGAGCTGCTTCCAGGCTCAGATCATGCAGAAACTGACTGAAACTGTCAGCTAATATAAACATACATGAGCAAAAACTGAAAGTGGTGCTGAAAAAAGTTTCAGGGTGCTAACTCGCATCACTTGAACATTTTAAAGTTATAAGTCTTTTAAAGGCTCCACCTGGTTTTCTGACCTAAATGTATTTAGCTCTGATCAGTTCCCCTGTCCCTGATGAAGGCTATATCCCAGCAGCATGACGCTGCCACCACCATGTCTTACTGTGTGCTGCGAGAGATGTGAGGCGTTTGTTTTCTAATACAGATGTAGTTTTGCTGGTAGACCAAAAAGTTCATTTGGTCTCATTTGACCAAATCTTCTCCACGTTTGTTTTCCGTACATGACCACTGAGACATTATTTTATTTTTTTTCAACAATGGTTTTCATTTTTCTTCTATTGAGCCCAGATTTGTGGAGAGTATGACGGATGGTTGTCCTGTCAACTGATTCTCTGCAGCTCCTCCAGAGTAACCTTGGGCCTCTTGGCTGCTTCTCTGCTTAATGCTGACTTGTCAGTTTAGTTTAGTTACCGTGTCTTGGTAGGTCTGTTCTCTTAAATAAAAATAAAAAAATGCTCCATCAGGTTCTACTGGGTTACTGTTGTATAATCCAATCTTTTCACCAATTTTCTTTTGATTTCTTTGTCTTTATAATTCTGTTTGTTCAATTACTTTCTCTGATAAATGCCAGGGGGGGAAGTAAAAGCAGCTAAAACTTTTCTGCTGGTTGTGTAGAAACAAACTCATTCACATTTATGCTCTACATTGTGTTGGTCTATCACTTAAAATCCAAGTGAAGTTCAGTTAGTTCTGTGCTAAATGACCACAGAACTAATGTGACATAATGTGCTGCAGAGCTCTGTAAGTGACTGCTTCTAAAACGGCCTCTGCAAACAGGATTCCCAGCTTGTGTTTGTGTCGAGCAAATGAAACTTCCTTTTGTCGTTTCCCCAAAATCCACTTATCAGCACTTCTCTTTTCCTTTTTTAAAGCTTAAAATAAACGCTTTTATCTCTAGCTCTGCCATCTTTCACGTATGAGTGGGTGTTCTGACTAAAGTCAGAAAATTAAAAAATAGACGACAGTGCAGACTGACATCAACGTAGATTATAAAGAGCCTGGATGGTTTTAGCTGCTAAGCAGCAATGTGTTGTAGTTTGTGCATGATGTTTATTTTTTAACTCATTTATGCAGCACCATAACAGTGTGGCATGGTGTGTACTGCATATCGGTGTGAGCTTCTTCACTGCAACAGAACGCACACTTCAGCTCCTCATTGCGTTCCTGAAGGTGTGGTCAGTGAGTTCTGCTCTTGGCCGCGTAACTAAAAGTCATTTTCTGCTTAACTGCTTCTCAGCTGTCAGTCAGTAGGTTTTGGCAGCTTTTCGTGTGTTTCAACAAAGCGATGGATTTTCCACCCTGCAGGCTCGGTGCACGCTACGTCCATAGCAGCCAGCCGGGTGGAGCAGGCTCTGTCGGAGGTGGCCTCTTCCCTGCAGAGCAGCGCCCCCAAACACGGACCCCCGCACCCCTGGTTGACCCTGGCTCAGATCTGGCTTCATGCAGGTCTGCTTCCACACATTGATTTTACGTGAACTCTTATTGAAGCGACATTTCCTTGAAAAGGTTTTCTCAACCCTTAGTTGTCATTGAATACAGATTGTGACCTGGAACATTCTTTCTGGTAAAATGCCTCAATAAGCTTCAAAAAGAAACAAATATTTAATGTTTATCACACTATAGATGACTAGATGGATATAACATTTAACGATTTAATTTATGGTGACAAAGTTGGGTAGACTATTTGAAACTCGGATCCAATTTTCTTTTCAGACAGAGCTTGATAAAACAACCCTGATAATCTACTCTTATAATACTTGCACTTTATCATTATTTTATTTTATGTTCTCAGTTTGTGTATTTTTAATTGTATTTCTTACTATTTGATTTTGGAAATAGAGTTGTAACGTTGTTTTATTTGTCATAATTCACAGGTTTATTTATCCTTTCTTCTTAAGTATGCAATTGGCATTATGATTTGTAAAATTTGCTTACTTGGGAATCAATACAGATAAAATCTTTTAAAAAATCACAGATCATGACCTAGACGGTAACATCCTGGTTACAAGCAGCTGAAAAGAGATTCATCTGCATATTGAACTTACTTCTTCCTACTTACTCCAGCAGACGTCAGCTCTTTGTAAGAGCACAGTGATTGGATATTAGATCTCCCACTCTGTGTACTGGAGCCCTGATTCTTCTCTCTGCACCGGCTGCAGACATTTACAGAGCAGAATGTAAACAGAAGCAGACGGCTCCCGTAAACACACACACACTGACAGAGGCGGTTTGTGTTGCTGTTTATCTGCCCGGCTGCTTCCTCTCGTCGGCCGGTCATTTCCAGCTTGGCGACACAACTAATGTAATCAGCCAATTAGATAGAGGGACTGTTCATTTCCTCCCTCTTGCTCTGCCGATATCGCTCAGTCTTCATCATCAAAGTAATGAAAGCTTCAGATCGCATGCCCCTCTGTTTGCATCGCTTTGAGACCAAAGGTCCATAGATTCTGTTGTTCTGTGCGATATAACTCCATTTTGGCATGGCTTTACTCCAATAAGTGCCTCTTTCTGGCCGTCTGCAACCTTTCCCCTCTCTGGGTGTCTGTTTTCTCCCACAGCTGAGGTCTACATCGGCATGTCGAAACCTGCAGAGGCCACGGCGTGCACCCAGGAGGCCGCAAACCTGTCCCCCACCTCCCACAACATGATGTACATGAGGGGCCAGATAGCCGAGCTGAAGGGCAACACAGACGAAGCCAAACGATGGTATGAAGAAGCCCTGTCCATCAACCCGACTCATGTCAAAACCATGCAGAGACTGGTAAGATACCAACACCCCTGCTGTGTTTCTACAACCCTGTGCAAAAGTCTTGAAGCATCCTTCAGTTCTTTAGATTTTACTCCAAATAAGTCACTTTCATATTTTTTAAGGTAATCTTGACCTTTTCTTTTTCTGTTTTTCCTCATTGAAGCAACACGTATTCACAGTCAGTTTACTGCCCTGAGCAAATCGGCCTACATCAGTGCTGAATTAGTGTCTTAAATTAGAAACCCGTGGCTGTTTATTTCATCTTGATGCTTGCAGCGCTCAGCTTAAATGTTTCCAACAGAGGTCTTGTGTTTGCATGATTGCTAAACAAGTCTAAATTAAGCAGGTCAAATTCCTGGAGAAATTGCTTTCGACTTGATCAGACTTTCTGTCCCTCGCCTCTTCACAGCTGCTGAAGAAGCTCAAACTTTCTAAATGTGTCTAAATGAGTCAGATATGTAGAAAATGCTTCTTATTACAAAATCTCCTTGAACTGGCAGTGATTCTTTGTGGTAGAAACAAAAACAAAAGCCTGGCAAAAAAAAAAGGGTTTTGGGTTGTTTTTTTTAAACTTTTGAATCTTCTAAGAGGGCGAGAAATGATTACTAACATGTTTTTGAACACAAATCAGGAATAAACTGTACAACCATTTACTCAAAAATACATTCAGTATAATTTGGTTATGTTAACATGCACAACTCAAAAGTGGTAAACAAAAATATGAATGCAGTTATAAAAGTACTGCAGGTAAAAAGTACAATTTCAAATTGATAAGAAAAACATTTTTTTCATGTGAGTGGGGATTTTTTTAACACCTGTGTGGGCCTGGCACTGTGGTTAAAAGTGTGAACCACCTCTTTCGCTTTAAGGCTTTCATATATTAAAACATAATAAAAAAATGGTCTGGTCTTTACTGGGTTCCTTATATTAATTAAGTCTAATCTCAGGAGTACAACAAATTCCACACTCTTGTGTAACAAAAGATTTTGTCAAACAAGATGGCGCCGAATTGGAAAAGCTATGAGTAAAAAACCAACCAGCTGCTTTTAGAACCACATTTAGCAGGAATAACTCAGTAATTTGCTGTCTGACTTCATCATTTTTAAAGGATTTCACCTCAATTTTATTTAAAGTGACGCTTCGGCCCATTGAAACTTGTAAACCCTGGTTTCTGTGCAGCTCTAATAAGGCCCCAGAAGCCAAATGTGGGTGTGTTCTGACTTTGGTCCGTTGTAACTCCTTGACTCTTTCGTTCCAGTACAAGCGCAGATCATTGTCCCTCCACCACCTTGCTTCTCGGTTGGGTTGAGGAATTTGGTTTGAGGAACATGGCAACTTTGATCTCAGTTGTCCAAATGGACATCGTTCCAGAAGTCAACATTACAAAAATGCTAGTAAAATATTTTTTTTACTAGCATTTTCTTGGCATCCTCTCAAAATAATTTATACTTTTTCCGTCTATTACTAACAGTGCTGTTATGAACATGAACATTTAGAATAATGCATGCAAAGTCTGAAACAGCTTTTGTATGTACAGTATAAACCTAAATTTACTTTCGCTGGTGCAATTGTTTGACACCCTAAATATTTTCCACTTTATTTGTTCCTCTGTAAAATAATGGACTCCATGTAGTTTTGAATTAACTTCATAGGCATTGCCAGATTCATGAGCATGACTACAGTTGCTTATTTAACCTTATTGCTCATGTATTTCCACCTTTTCATTGCCTTGGCACACACACACACACACACCGGTACACTCCAAAGCAGCAAACTGAAAAAGCTCCTACATTTGTAGATATGTGACGAGTAATTAATTAATCAAATAAATTTGATTATTAGCAAATGCTTATTACTGTCCCTGCTGAGTCTTAGGGAAGCTGAAAGTATGTTTTTATTTTTGTTTTGTACACTTGGCATTTAATTTAGATGATTTTGGATCCTGGTAAACATTTTCACTGTGTCTTGATTATATGTAAAAATGTTTTCATGTCTTGATCAAAATCACTGAAACTACAAAACACTTTTATTGGTTATTATAAATAATGATTAAGTGGTGATGTTTATGGGTCTCCTCAGGGTTTGATTCTGCACCAGCTGCAGCGCTACAGTCTGTCTGAGAAAGTCCTAAGGGATGCTGTGCAGGTCAACAGGCATGTTTTTTTATCACAACTCTTTAGATGTACTTTTCCCCTGTATCTTTTCTTTTAAATGTATGTATTTTTAATTTTTTTGTATATTAAAGACACGACTTTCAGATCACCACCTTCCTAAAATAGTGGCCTAAGTCCTTTTTTTTTTTTTTTTTTTTTTTTTTTGCCAAAAGTGTTTTTTGTTTTTTTTGTTACAAAAAAAAAATTTTTGCAAAAAAATGACACAGGCCAATATTTTAGGAAGGCGACAATATGATTGTTTTAGCAAATTTCCTTTTTTCTCATTTACGTTTAATCAGTAAAAAAAAATAATTTGCCTCTTGCTTTGTCAGCACTTCTCATGACGTGTGGAACAGTCTGGGCGAGGTGCTGCAGGCTCAGGGGAACGCCGCTGCCGCCACCGAGTGTTTCCTCACTGCCTTGGAGCTGGAGGCCAGCAGCCCCATCCTGCCGTTCACCATCATTCCCCGAGCGCTATGAGACACAGCGCAGTCACAAACCTGCTCCATAAACACACGACTGCATGCAAACAGCTGTGCAGCCATTTCTCACACCTTGTACATAATACAAATAACAGTATTTTCCTCTGCTGACCGTGTGTGTGTGTGTGTGTGTGCGCGTTGGTGCTGAAGCATTTTTTCAGTCTGTGCATGCACCTCTGTGTATGCTTGCCAACACATTTCCTGTGTCTTGTCCATGCGCCTTTGTTGTTGTAAATACAATGTTTGCATTCAGAAGCCTAAGATTTTGTTTACATTTTATTTAGTCCAAAGAAACACAGGTTTTGTTCAAAATCCGATTACTGCCAGGAAAATAGTTTTGTTTACTTTTGCTTTAAGAGCCAAACATCTTGCTAAAACAACAAAATTCACCTGTTGCTGTTAAGCCAGAGAGGATTTCTGTTACTGTATGGCTGGATAATCCACTGGAGACATGACCATAAGCTCAATCAGTCAATAAATGCCAAAAACCTGGATGGATTTACACAGACGGCCGGATGTTTTAGCGTTTTGTAACAGTTTTATTACAACAAAGCATGCTTTATTTAGTTTACAGAATATCCTCATATGCACAGTAGAAACACTGTTACTGACAAATGTTTTGCAGGAATCTGTTACAAAGTTCTTCTCTAAAATCAGGTTTTCTGTGTAAATCCATCCACCTTGTTTGTGTCTTTGTATCCTGTCACAGCCAGGTTATTTTAATTGAATTTTTTTTTTAACTATTATTATTATAAATACAAAGAGTTATTGCTGTATATTTGATGAACCCTTGTGTTTTATTATTTTAGAGAGTAAATTATGATTATACAGAGCATTGCTGTGGGGGAAAGTGAGAAGAGGAACGGGTTCGGTGTGATCAGTGAGTCGTTTTTGCTGTAAATTAATGACTGAAATTAGAATAATAATAATAATAATAAAGATCCTCGGTAAACAAAGGCCTCTGCGAAGCTGTGTGTGGTGTTCTCTTTGGGCATGACCCCGGGGCCAGTGGTGTCCGTTACTCTCTCAGGTGTGTCCTGCTTTGTCCCAGAGGATCACAGCGCTGACAGGTTTTGTCCTGGAGTGTCAGGAAGCCACAGCCCCCTGCTGCGCCGAGGTCTCCACCCGAGTCTCACATGTCACCAGCAGTTAATCTCTCAGGAAGGTCATTGATGTGGCTGGAAACGCATAGACCATAAAAAATATTTAATAAGGAGATTTAAGCACTTTTTTCATTTTGACCTAAGAGTTAAAGTAGCATCCCTGGTACTGCTAATTAAATGCACTCTGTTAACTAACTAGAGTATAACCAGCTCTATAAAAAGGCAGGAGTTCATTACACAATATCAAGGGGAAATATGTAATCCAGGTGTGGTTATGAGCATATTTCCAAACTATTCAAAATCCATCACTCTACAGAAAAATGATCCACAAAGATTGGATGTTAAATTCAGCTCAAGGTCAGACTGCTATCCTCAAGAGATGTAACTAGAGCTCCACTTTTAGATGCTACAGTTTCAACAGAACACCTCATTACAACTGTGAAGCATGGTGGTGGAGAGGTGATGATCTGGGTCTAAACTGGTTCATCAACAAGATGGTGATCTCACACCCAGCAGCAAACCTACAAAATATAAAAATGTTAAAAAATCTGCCAAAAAGAAGAATTGAGATGTTGAGATGCTCTGGTCACCTCTTATGAAAATAAGAAATTAACAATTAATGATTTTCTTAAGGTTAATAGTGCACAGATTGAAATTACATTTAGCTTTTTTAGCCATACTGACTAAAGATTAAGAGTCACATCTTTATAAACCAGTTTGCAGATTAGTAGACAAGTAGGAGCTAAGAGAAACTGGAATCAAACCCACAACTTTTTGACTGACAAGATTACTGCTCTTTCCACTGAGCCACAGTAACCCCACAGAGGGGAATAAAACGAAGGCAATACAACTCAGAACAATGTTGCATCTGAATAAACTCTGGGACTATGTCCTTTGGACAAAAGGAAACCAAAGAGGAGATTTTGGATCAAACAAATCATCACACAAGCCTCTAATGTGGTACATTGGAAACTCTGAACTGAAATGCCAGTTCAGAGCAGTATTGTGTAAAAATACTCTTCAGACAGTTACATAACTCCAGCTACTGTGAGAAATGCATTCAACACCTCCTACACTTATCCTGTCCGATTCCCAATCATACAAACTTCCAATATCTTCTTGTAGAGTCCAGATCTACAGTACTACTGATGAGAATCACACTTGATATAATGTAGTTTCTGGCAGTTCTGTAGGTTATGATGCTGGATCTCTGATTCTATAATTGTCAAACCTCTCCTCTTACTCCCACGGTTTTCTGCTGCCCATTTCTCCTCCATTTCCATCTGTGTCTCTGTTGCCTAGCAACAACTCATCGGCAGCCATTTGTGGCAACCCGGAGAATTTTTCACCACACACACACACACCCTGATGAACTGCAGAATAATTTGTGGTTAGTCTTCGATAACTGTTCTTTGGGGAGGAAGAAAGAAAAAGCCAGTGCTTCTTTTAATGGTGATTTTAACACACTTGTGTTTTCTGATAATCGAGGTTCCTCTTAAAAAAAATTATGTTTGGTGGGCTCATAAAGACATCACACACAGAGGCTTTGATGAGTCATCTTAAAGCTGAGCCACCCCCACAGAGGAAAAGACAAACTAAACACAAAAAAAATAAATAAAATACACGTCAGATCGTCTACAAATACACAAACACCCGTAGCCTTTAGTTCATGAGATTTTATTGGAAAAACAAAATGTAAAGACTAGCATTGTACATCTTGGAATGCAGATCAACTGAACCGAACAGGACAGCTGGACTGGACCGGGCCGGGCCTCGCTGCACCCACACGCACACAGGCAAACTCACACACAAAAACAAGGTAGAAATGCTGCAAAGCGCCGACCCTGTCCCCCATTAAGCTGAAACTCGCCCCACCACGTGGAGTCATACACGCACAGCCTTCGAGGCAGCAGCCTGCACCCGTCTGCAGCGAGATAACTCAGATTTCACGTTACTCAGTGTCTGTAAACATCCGAACTAATACTCACACTGGTACAAGCGTTGGTGCAGATGTAGTCTCAGAAGCTGTGCTTGTATATAATCATCTTTAAAGCCCACCCATCCCTCCATATTGGATAAGACAAAGACTGCCAAAGGGGCATTTCACCCTCAAAAAAGAAAGAAAAAAAAAGGTAAACACACAAAAGGATAAAGTGATTAAAAGACATGATGGGAACCAAATCTAAAATTAATTGTTTATTCCATTTTAATTTTTCTTAAAAATATCAGTCACTGACTTTATTTAGCTAAGCGAACATCCCATTGGTTCGCTCCCTCCCATCCACCCCTTCCTCCTCTGAGGTCCAACGACAGCTCTCTGTCACCGAGATCTCAACAGTAACCCATGTTAATGCTGCATGCATGAAGGGAAAGTAAAACAACAAGACTTTATAGAAGAAAAGGCAGTTGACCCGCCCAAATCATCATGACATCAGGCAGATGGAACCAAGAAGCAGAGGAGCAGCGGCTGAAGTAGCCGGCTGCATGAGGCTGCTCGTCTAACGAGCCGAGATGTGATTGGTCAGCTCAGCGCAGAGGGGATGGGGAATACAAGCCAGTACATGCAGATTATTGGAATTTTTTTTTTTTTTTTTTTTTTGCCTTTACCTTTTTTTGAACTTGTTTATATGGACAGATTTTCATTATTCCAACATTCAGTTTAAATTGTCTATACAGAACAGTATGATTAAATGTAGATTTTTGCAATAAGAGGTAAGTGAAACATTTGACTGATTCTTTGTAAGTTCAGTTCATTTGGCGGTCATCATCTGAACAAACTCTGTGGAAGAGAGAGACAGAAAACAATCAGAATGTTTTTGTTTGCAAGTGGCAGAAGCTGCTACACGCGGTCATTTTAGATTGGATACCTTCATAATTGACTTGTCCATCCCCGTCGATGTCGGCCTCCCTTATCATCTCGTCAACCTCTTCGTCCGTAAGCTTCTCTCCCAGGTTGGTCATTACGTGACGGAGCTCTGCTGCGCTGATGTATCCGTTACCATCCTGGACAAGGGCACACGGTTGGTCAGTTATAACATTCGCACTTCTGTCACATCAGCTGTCACATACACACACCAGGGCCCACCTTATCAAAGACTCTGAAGGCCTCCCGGATCTCCTCCTCACTGTCTGTGTCTTTCATTTTTCGTGCCATCATAGTTAGAAACTCGGGGAAGTCGATAGTCCCATTGCCTGGAGGACACAAGACAGACAGACATTTTTACCTTATGGGTCCCTGGGGATTTTTGTGCAGTTTTATTTTTGCAAGTGTGCAAACATTAAATTTGGCCAAGTTGTGTATTTTGGGATAAAATTAGTTTTTCTATGATGTTTTAAAAATGGTTTTCACCAACATGAAATTATTTTTAATTAGACTAATTGACCAAACTGTTTAATGGATTAAGAACTATTAATATGTCTGGTGGGGCTTGAAGTTGATGGCAGTCATAGAAATAATCAGAGGGGGGACATACTATATTGATAAACAATATTTCAATGCCAGTGTGAGCTGGTGAACCATTTTGTGTCAGTGGAGTTGACTGTAGATTCAGGAGGAACAGGATTCCACCACAGCATTATATGAACGGGTGTTAAGACATTTGAATGACTGTCACAGGAGATTGAAAGATTTATTTTGTTTGACAGGATTTTTAATTCGATCTTTTTGGCTTTAATATATACATGTTCTTTCAAACTGGTTTATAATAGATTTAATCTTAAAAATTGTTAAATTTTATGCTTTGTATTCCATTTAAAAATATTTCATTGACTTTACATGATGCAGTCTAAAAATTACCTTATTTGCCTAGTGTAGCATATTTTTTTTTAGTTGGTTCTTTCCACGCACCGTCACATCAGGTTGTATGAAAACAACTAAAAAACTGAATGATCGGTGAAAAGATTCTGAACGGCAGAAAGTTTAAAGGAAGCGGCGTACCATCAGCATCCACCTCATTGATCATATCCTGGAGTTCAGCTTCAGTTGGGTTTTGACCCAGTGACCTCATGACTGTGCCCAGCTCTTTGGTGGTGATGGTACCATCTCCATCTTTATCAAACAAGGAGAAGGCCTCCTTGAATTCTGGGCAGGAAAAAGAAGATGACAATGAAGACAAAATGCTGACAATTAAGCTAAAATTTCAACCTGAAGATTGAGAAACAGGGTTTGAGTTGACTCGTCTTACCAGCAATCTGCTCTTCTGTTAGTTGGTCGGCCTAAAAGGAGACAGAACAGAGTTGAGGATTCAGAACAGACATTTTGAAGTCAGTCACACATGGACACTAACAAAGTGTGTTGCATAAAAGCCCCCATTAACCAAACCATTAGGTAGACTCCCTTAATTCTGCTGACAACCTTAAAATCTTCAAAGCGGATATCTGTGAGGTCTGCCACCAGTTTTGCAGCTTTTGGTTCTGGCTTTTTTGCTCCTGTGCCTCCAACTCCTTTCCCATCAAACCTCAACACTGATCCTCCTCTGCTCTGCTTTACATCCTGAACTTTTCCTTTTGTTCCTCCACAAGTGTCTCTGGTTTTCATGTTGACCCCATCCAGCACCCCCTGGACCATCACCAAGCCCTCAGCCAGGAACTCTGCTTGCTTGCTATTCTGCACGCCCTGTTTCTTAACCTCCGCCAGCTCAGCTTTGGTCCTCTGCAGATTGTTCCTCAGGTCCTGCATTTCACGCACCAGGCTGTCCATGCGGCTGGAAGAAGTGTCCATCAACATCTGCAGGAAGGCCCTGTAGTTCCTCTCCTGCTGCTGGATGAGCTCCGTGTAATAATGCTGCTGTTCGTCTAAGAGCTCATAGACCGTGGAAAGGCTCACCAGCTCATCCTCTGCTGAGTACATGGCCACTTTCTGAGGCAGCATAATGAGGGAACAGTGGCAGGAAGGGCAAATATCCCGTGTTATGGCTGGATGGTAAAAATAATGGCCAGACATCTATCATTCGGTCTCAATTGACAAACAGATTGAGAAGTACCAGAAAAGCAGCATATCCTGTCATCCCAATAATTGTGTCAAAGAAAAATATTTAAGTGGCTGGATGACTTTAATCCTCCTGGGTTTGTTAGACGGAGGCCTGAATGGTGAAAGGGTGGCTGGAAAATGGCCAGACCCGTCTTTCAGTCCTTCTAGAAGCTGATGGATGACAGAGGTTTCCACAATCCCAGCGGATCGGAGCGACTTGACAGGTGGCAGCTCTCCTCCTTGATCTAGATGACAAGCTGATGTAACAGCTGGCTTTTCTGTTGACGGCGTCCTGGCAACTTGTCCATCTATCCGTCTCTCAATAAGTGCAACCGTCAATCATTTTGCAAGGTGTGGGCGTACGAGTCCAGACGCTGTCCTTTCCCCTTCCCACGCTGGTGGCACAGTGTGGATTAGTACCACATGCAAACGCCACGGCTTAACCGTGGAGCCGCTGGCGGAGTGTGTGGCCTCTGCATGGGCTCTACAGATGAAGAGTGTGGGCAGAGGCCAGGAGACAATGCTGGTGGAGGGTCAGTCAAACATGTCAGGAAATTGATTTTAAGTGTGTGAGAGTAAAAAGTGTCCGCACCAGAAGGGGTCACAAGCCTTTTCTTTGTGTCTGCATGTATGCGCTAATCTGCAGCCTGTCAGCTCCCAGCTACAGTTGCATCTCCTGGGAGGGATCAGTTAGCAGTCAGCCAACCTCCTGCACTGCATGGAGCGTCACTTCATCCGCAGGCACTAAACGTGTGATTCACACACACACAAACCCGTTTTGGTATTCACTCTCAGGACAATTAATATTGGTTTAAGGTAAGTTAACCAACTTTTTGTTTTAATTAACTGACCTGAACTCATACAAATCTTCATTTTATAATTCCTACTCGCCATGCTGCACAGTAATCTGGAGAGTTATTACCTTAGCTATTTATCACAGGGCAATAAAGGGGGAAAAAAACAAACAAAAAAACAACTATACACCAACTGTAAATACAAAAAAATAAAAAGCAGCTGACACTGATTAGATCGAATCACTATAAAATATGCTTACAAATGACCAGAACATTACTTTATCTAAATTACTCAAAAATCAGCATGAATATAAAGCAGCTTGAAGAGGATGTATCATAATATGGGAATCAGGGTTTCCTCTCCATTCTGAGAACTGCTTATTCCAAAATAGTTTCTAGGGACTGTAGTATATGAAATTAAATGACACAAAGCAAAACTGCATTGTCGTAAGGATATACAACATGAAGAAGTCATGCAGCAGCAATATTAGTGGTAAATATTGCATTTATGCTTTCTGCTGCAATAAATCCCAATTTTCTTCAGTAAAGCTTCCAATATTCTCTGATCTCCAGAGTTTCAGGCATTATTTGTTTAAGGAATGAGAGACTGTCATGACAAGGGAATGTAACAGCCAACATATAAAACAGTCTTACTTAACAATAAAACTTGAAATTTCAATGAAAATTTACAATAATTTCCCAGCCCCACATTAATGCATTCAGCCTTCATTTGATTTTAACCTTCAAAAGAAATTGTAAACTTGTGGCAGGGATTCCTAACTGCCTGTTTCACAAGGAGCTGTGATGCTTTGAGAACACCGAGCAGAGTCTTTACATCTGTCATTTATTACCTGGCAACAGCCTTGTAGTCTCCATTTATGACCTTGTCTCCAACAAACAAACCAGAACACACACTGATTTTAATCCTCTGCTATCATAAAACGCCTTTGTGTCAGAGCTCTGCACTGAAACCAGCTTATTAATAAGATGGCTGGGGAATAATTAAGAAATTAATTCACACAGGTATTTTTATAACCAAGCAGCTGCTTGAGAATAATAACTGATCCGCTCAACTATGTTTGACAAGCTGCTAAGTCTTCACTTAAGGTAGAGAAATGTCTAGCTGAAGAGATCATGTTCCTGTTCCAGCAGATGGTACAAGCTGAGGAGGGAGTCCGTACAGCCGACTTTTAAAACATTTAACTCTTTAATTGCCTCCAAATAGTTGCAAAAACACACAACTATTCATAAAACTGAAATGGAAATTAATCTTGAATTAGTAATTATAAAAATCAAAGATCAATAGCTTTGTTAAGGACGCCATCAAGCAAATACAGACACTTGTTTCCCAGCTGACATGGACTGGAAATATAAAGTGAGCTTTGGCTTAGATTACTCCTAATTAGTAGCTACAACTATTATAAATAAACCATCAAAGCACTACAACTCATTTCTTGTAGAATAAAAAAAAACAAAAAAAAAAACACCAACATTTTTACTTTTTTTTTTTAGTAAAACAAGAAAATCTAAATAAAATTATACTTAAGGGAAAAAACAAACAAAAAAAACAACAACACACAACTTCAACCAAAGAAATCCATTCATCTTAAAGATAGCTTTAATCCATTTGTAAAAGGGCCAAGGCATGATCTGGTACTGATCCAGTTCATCCAACTATTTACAACAGATCTGGTATTTGTAAAGAAATTGAGATCAGATTACTGACACAAGCCTCATTATTGTTCTATCCACTGTAGAACAAGTTTTATTCTACTGTCTGCATTCCTCTTATGAGGTGGACGGACACTTTATTAGCCAACTGTCAGAAATTTAACTTTTTGTGGGGAGTAGCAAACATCACCAGTTTTCTCCCCATCAATGGAAAAAAATATATATATATATTCAAATTTTTATCTTTGTGTGAATCTACATGCTTTGAATACCTGCCGCTCTGCTGCTGCTGCACTTGAATTTCTCCACTGAGAGGCAATAAGGTTATTTCTATTCTAAAGACTTTGCAAATAAATCTTCATTCATTCACTCTCTGCATTCTGCTTTCATCCCCTCATTTCTGTTTAATCTTTATGATCCTACTCTGTTTCCCTCCCCTGCACATGTCCAACCCATCTGAGCCTCAACAATCAACCTTTCCCTCAGAGATGTTCCTTTCCAAGTCCCTCCACTTATGTCCATCTCAATGACAATCTGAACAGTCTCTGCTCTGCTCACTGTTTTCTATTAGAACCAAATCCCAAAGTCGTTCAAAATCACCGGCCTCACTGATTTGACTAAGTCCGTTTCTCAGAGGTTAATGACATTACTAAAAATTAATTTGGTCAGTATCTACACTGCCTCCCAACCTGGAATCAGATTTTTGCAGCAGCTACTTTCTCCTTGTCCTTTAGAGACCTGCTGGCGGAGACGTTTCAAGTTTACTGGCGTGAATCCTTGTTCACAGATTTGTTTCTCTCTGCATCCAAATCAGAGAAACTCCCCTGCACAGATGAGAAGGTCAGGGCTAATTACTACCAGACCTTTTCTGGTTGGAGCTTGTCGCTTACTGCTGCAGCTGACTTATACCTTGTTATCATTCTGGCCTCACACACAGACTCTTCTGGCCATCCTATGTAACTCTTTGACTCACAGCAACACCATATTCCTCTTTTTTGGGTTATTTAATGGCTGATGCATAAATATAACAGCCTGATTTTTTTTCATGGGGTAACCTTTGCTCACTACCTGATTGGAAATCTTCCTTTTCACTCCTACAGCTGGTAATAAACTGTTACACATCATCCCTGACGATCATCTCAATATGCCCTCTCAGCCTCTAGTGAGTCACAGCAGATGACTGGTCTCCCTGAGCCATGGTGGCTCCTGCACATTAAAAGGGATCATTTCCTCTCCACTGTCCCCACATACTTGCTTGGAAATTACCTAAATTGTATTCCTCCAAGTTATTTAAACAAAAACTTTAAGTCAAAGTTAAAAGTCATCATTAGATTTACAAATCTTTTGCAACAAAATTGTTGCTGAATTTGACTGGGTTATACATATTTATTCCACAATTGGATTATCCTACACTGATCAAATAGTTTAAAATATAATCTAGTATTGCTAAAAACATAATTTCAGTGTGTCAAAACAAATAAAGGAGTCAAATTTAATGCTTTTTTGAAATTGGGACTTTGGATTGAGATGAGCTGAAAAGCACTGGTCAATCAACTCAGATCAATTAATGTGTGGTGGGCGGCAGGAAGAGGGACAAACCCAGGGCGCCATTACTGTAAGAGTCGCTACTGACCCCCAGGTACTTCAACATTCTTTATTCCAGCTGTCGATCTCATTCAAACACATGGATCCTCACTTTATTCCCCTCGTCTCCAGAGCATACATATCTCCACCTATCCAGGCTCTGTTTCACTCGCTCCGCAGATAGCGATCTGAATTTTTACACACAGCGTATTCAATTCTGTGGTAGAAGCAGGAAGATTCAATTTCAGTCGGTGGGTGATTATAATGTCCAAATATAGTTAAACATATTACGAAACATGTTTGGTTTTGACATCCAATACAAAAATGACTTCAGAAACGTAGAGAACATTACCCACTCAATCTTAGCTCTTTTTTATACTCTATTCTCACATGTATTATTAATATGAAGGCTTCGGGAACATCAATTGTACCATTTTCTTAAGAAAACCTTTTGAACAGCTCATGGAGAGGAAAAAAATGCATCGTTGACTGACAAGGCGGCTGTCAAATGCCGGAAAATCATTCATTGGACGAGATGAGGTAATAGCTGTGATGCTAACAAACAGAACGGCCACAACCTATGAGTGAGGGTAACATTTTACACACCTAACAGAGCCAATTCTGCGGTACTTCCACGGTGAGAAGCTTTTAATATAACCCACAGCGTCAACGGTTCAAGTCGGTCCACCCGCGTCTGACTGGCTCGCCCCGAGTGAGAATCACGGAGGCGCCGGGATGTTTTAGCAACGAATACTGCCGAACCGAAAATGGACCTCAAAAGTCACCGCAAAACATCAGAATTTCAATTCGTACACATTAGCAAATTGCACTTGGTTAAATACTCACCATGTCTGTGGGAGTTTGAGCTGTTAGCCTGCCGGCGGTTGAGGAGAGAGGAAATGGATGGGTGCCACTGAGTGTTGCTGCTGCTAGCTGAAGGCGGGGAGACGAGGCGAATCACCACTCTGCTGTTCACTGTATTCATCCGCACTATGGAGGAGTTCAACTTTACTCAGCTTCTGGGACCCTGTTAGACATGAAGAAGCCATGATGGGACTTGAAAGCGTTAATATTTTTTTGTCCTTCCAGGATATATTGGATAATTTCATTAGCTACCACAAGCTTTTACTTTGTGGTTGACACCATGTGACGTTGCTTCAATATTTCCTCATAATTCTGGATGGCCCTAGCCCCTGTATAGAAGTGATGGTACTAAATTATTTTCTTATAATATGCACTGCCACAAAAACCATAACTAACTGGTTCCTTGGATTAATTTCAGTTTTTACCTTCATCATTTTACTGTAACAATGAATAAAATAGCATCATTACAAGTAAATGCCTTATATTAATAAATTAAGCACTAAGGATGAACAGTCCTCAGTTATATTAAAATATTCAATTATGTAAACAAGAACTATAAAAATGCTGTTAAGAAAAAGCATCTTTATATAAAACAATATTGTGGCACCACTTGCAAAATTGCACCTGAAAGAACCACAACACTTTTAGAACTGTGTTGTCAAAGTTCACCAAAGCTGAGGTGTTTGGTCACAATGCACAGCACCAGGCCCAGAGAAAAGTAAACACCGAAAGTAAACTCAAACAACTCACCAACTGTCAAGCATAACAGTGGAGGGCGGAGGATTTGAGATTGTTTTGAGTCCAGGAGACGTGGACACCTGGCAGACAAACATGAAGTTTTATGTATAGCAAAGTATTCTGTCATTTGTCAGACAATTCAAGCTAACATTGGTTCTGAAAGCCATTTAATCAATTGTTTTTATTTTTTCAGATTTTAGAGAGGATTTTGACTTCCATATAATGCCCACATTGTTGCATGGGTGGCTTCCTTTTGACATAATGCACATTGCTTTGCTTTAAGTGTGAGCCTGAGTACAAATATATGTACTGTTGTAACTTTAGGTATCAAAATATCCATTTAATTTGTGCTACACTAATTTTAGAAACACTGCTTTGCAGAAACAAAACACTTTCAGGTTTATTGCTATAACAATACTTAAGTTTTTTTGGGGGGGGGGATCTCATGCGCTTATTTGGTCACCTTGCTTGCACGGTCACTCGAGAGTGATGGACTATTTTATGCTACGCCTACTTTTATTCAAGCGGAAGGATACCGATCTAAGCGTCCAAACTCGGAGTGATGAGGACGCTTTTGCTTTGCTTTTGAAAGACGTTCTCTGATTGGATAAGACAAACCCGCATACTCTACCAGTGTAAAGGGGCCAGTGATTGGCTCAGAGGGATCTGCAATGCGTCAAAGCACGGAGCGGCAATGAGGGCAACGTCTCCACAGCTACAACGTAGTAGAAAAAAAGAGCAGGTGATGACTCGCGGGTAATCTACAGGTGTGTTGCCTAATAAAGTGGTGAGCCTCAGACCGAAAGAAGGACTAAAACCTTTGATACCACGGAAATACGGGAGAAAAGTAAAAGTGAGATTCTCTACTTAAACTTAGTTTAAAATGTAAAAACGTATAACAAAAAACAACAACATATAAACTATTTTTATTACTGAAAAGATCTTTACAATAACAATTTGGAGTATATTATAACTTTGTACTAAGGTATTTTAATAGGAAACACCAAAGTAAACATTCAACAAACAAAACATTTGAGTGCTTTCAGTCTTCCAGCAGTATATCCAACTCCTCCAAAGGCAGTCTTAGTCGGAGTTCCTTCTCTGTCATTAGATCCACAAACTCCTGCAGGTGGTCAGGGAACAACTGCACCGCATCCATATACAAACCCTGTTTAATATATACGAAGTGTTAGCACAAAGAAATTAAATTAAATACATAAGCAAAATCAAGGTAACTTTTAATCTGAGTTTTACCTTCACCCAGGGAATGTTCTGCAATGCCTTGTAAAATATCCCTCTGGCTTTATCTACCTTCCCCTCTGACACCTATGTTGACAGAAACACAAGATGTTTCCTTTGAAATAAAAATCGTATATAATAAAACAAGATAATTAATCTAACTAGGCTGGAAGTTAATCAAGATGACTATATGCACAGTTGTTGCAGCTGTTCTTGAGAGGTATTAATTGTGTCTTTGCATATGTTATGAGACATTTATCATCTCACCAGGAAATGGATGTACATCCTCCACACTAGAGGACAATGAGCACCCATCTCGGTCGATGTGGCGCCCTCGAACAGCCCGCGGATTCGGTTGCTGAGACCATTTTCTGGTAGTATGGGCAGGGCCTCATCCGAGCAACAAGACCTACAAATGATGTTAACATTTTTGATTAAATTTGTTTATAATAAGTTTTTATTTATACAGTCATTGCTAAAAGAATGAACACCCTGTTTACGTCCGAGGGTTTTATGTCTCAGGCCAAAATAAAAAGCATTCAGTCTGATTAATAAAAATCATCATCATAACCTAGAGTTGGTATGAGTGCTTCTGCCGAGCTGTTGGACTGATGGCCTCACCTTTGACTCCTGAATACTAGCGAAGACACCAGAGTGACTGCAAGGTTCTGCATTTGCAAATACCACAAATTTGCCTAACAATCTAGGAAGTTAATGCTAACTTGAACCTACATGCGTTGAAGTAATAGAGCACACCCCAGAGGAGAGACTTTCTCCTCTCTAACATTGTTGAGTCTTTTTCTGGGGACTATTATTCTTTTTAGTTATTTCTGCAAGCACTGAAAGCTCTGAACTTTGGGTACATTTCTGGGAAGGTCATCAGTTGACCTAAATGTTTTTTTGTTTGTGAATCAACCCTATAATGAACCCTGTAAAGACCAGATTATGTCCTTTTAGGTAAAAGTCCAGAAATGGAGGAAGGTGTACTTTCCTTTGATTGTATTTTTGTTGTTATAGGAACATACTCATCATCACTTTCAGCCTCACCTCTGAGCTGCATCCACCAGCTGCTTCCTATGCTGTTCAGCAACAATAGCAAACAGACGGGGTACCAGGCTGCTGCTGTTGTCTCTGGTTACAGTGTGGAAAAACCGGCGTGCCCGGCCGGCGCTATGGTAACGGTTCTCCACCTAAAACACACAGACGCTCATCATTTCTGACCACTGCTTTAATTTTAGCCTCTGAAGGGGGAAGATGTGTTTTTTTTAGTAACAGACCTGAATGTAAACACTCCACAGGGGGGCGCTGCAGGGCCAAGCTGAGAGGGAACAGGTAAGCATCTGCCTCAGTGTTGCCAAAGGACACACACCGACATTATTGTTGTATCTCAGCAGAGCCGCCTGTTGCACTGCTAAAGCCTCACAGTCTGAAGCCAACCAGCTGACATGATGGCTGTGGACAGAACGACTCAGCCGGCTGGTGGCCTCATCGTGGTTGAGCTGTTTCTCAGGTGTTAATGAGCGGTGCAGCTCCTCCATCCTCTCCCTGGCCTGGCTGTAGACAGCATTAGCAGCTTGGACGCTCACTGTTAGGTACTGAAACAGAGCATAGCAGCCAACCGGGCCTCTTAGCCTCAGCTTCTCTTCCTGCGGCTCATCTTGGGCTGCTGCAACAAGCAAAATGAACCAAACCAAACAAAGTTACTGGAATGTCAAACAAGTAACCAATCTGATCTCAAAGGTTGTGAAAGAGTATTTTCCCCCTTACATATTTTTAATGTTTCTTTTCACTTTGTCAGACCCAAATGTTTCTTTTTTTTTAACAGAAAAAGAAACACAGTATAAGCAAAAAGCTGTTTTCTATTGAAAGCTTCATTTGTTCAGGGAAAAAAGTCATTATCCAAGTCCTGAAGTAGCAAAGTTATTAGATAATTTCAGACTTCCTGGAAACAGATGTCAAAGATTTTGTTTTCCCTTCTGTTCTTGAAATTCAGGAAATGGTTATTGGCCTTTTGAGATATTTTAGTCCACTTCATGCTATCAAGCAGGTTCTATTTAAATTATTTATTAATTTTACAGATCTGTGTTTGACAGATAAGAATAAAATCCAAAAAACACAATTAATCCTGGTTAATTCATTGTTTCCCTGTAAACTGCTTCTTGGATTTACTTTTATTCTTTATAATATCAACATTTATGCTCTCTGACCTGCATATAATATTCTGTGGAATGTTAAAAACTGCTTTGAGTTTTAGCTCCATTAAAAAAACAACAACTTTCTTTAAATCTATTAATTGCAACTGAAATAAATAAATTTTATAGATAACAATATTATAATAATTAATATGATTTATTATTTTAGCAGAATTTGGAATTTGGGTTATTTGTTGTAAAAGTGATTAGAAATGCACATTTTTGTTAAAAGACTTTGTGATACTTATGATCCTGTGAAACTATAGTTACTATTCTGGTTTATCACCGACTCACTTCTCATCTCAACAGTCAGAATGTGACTGAAACCTTGACAATAAAATCTGGATGGTAATTCTCAGAAGTATGTGCTCTAATTAGACCAAACTGAAACATTCTCCTTGGATTTAATTTGTATCTCTACATGGAGACAATAAAACACAGACCGCTCACCGTTTCCGTCAAGCTGATGATTCTGGATCTTCTGGTCCAGAGATGACAGGCCGGAACTCAGAGCCTGATCATATGATCTCCTGGCCTTCAGGATTGAAACTGGGGTTAAGGTCTGGGAGGATGAAGACGAAGACGTTCCTTCTGCCAGTCTGGTCAGCACCACAACAGCTGGTGACGTCGTTACATCAGAAAGTCCTCCCGGCTCCTTTGCCGAGTTCTCCACCTCCAGCTGGGACCAGAAGAGGCACAGCTCACACAGAGCAGGACTACTAAGGCCCCTGGTTCCTCCCATCGCAGTCGCCGTGGAGAACACCTTCCGAGCCTCGTCCAGGTTGCCCAGCACCCACTCCAGGTGTGCGTACTCCCTCCACAGCACCAGGGACGAGCGATTGTCGGGTTCTTTGAGGAGTCTCTTGGCTACCCGCTTGCTGCTCTTTCCCTGAGCACGAAGCCGCTTTTTGTTGCCGCTGCGCAGACAGTTCAAAACCTAACAAATACAGAAAAATATACGACTGAAAAGTTTGAAGGCATTACTTTATGATAGTATACAACCGGCTTCAACTTCCTCCTTTATGTTTTTCAAGAATTATAATTTCTTTTGTGAGTTTTGTAACTTGTAGAAATGAACTACTAATCTTGGCCTCTATAAACTTAAAAACACTTTGAAAGAAAACAAAGAGGTGTGTTGCAGGTGAAGCTTGTTTCTGCACTGCTCTGGGTCTACCTTCAGCTTCTCGTACAGCATCCAGCTGAGAGACAGAACGGCTCGATGGGGAGGAGGAAGGAAAGGGTGCAGCATGCTGAACACGTTGGTGAGAAACTTCTCACCCTGCTTTCCAAGCCCCAACCACTTCCTTGTTCCTTGGAGAGTGGTCATGTGACCTACAGGGTTAATCCCCGTCTCAAGGAGGCTAAAGGAAGTCAGAGGATGCTGGAGCGCTGCACCTGTGAGACATGAAGGAAACACATCTGTAATGTTCCCTATGATAATTGTAGGTGATCGCAAACTCCTTTAATCTAACCTTATGTGCATGTAACGGCTTTTAAGTACCTATAAAATATGCTCCAGATTACCTAGAGCAACTTCTCACTCACACTGAGTTCATCCACAGTATTTAAGGTGTTATAGTTATTATCACATTAAAATGCTATTTCCAAAGAACATGTTAAATATCTGCAAATATGTGTCAACGTGTCTCTTATTGATAGGTGGTATTTAGATAGACAAAGGATCTAGCCTTCATAACTGAATTTTGATAGATTTGTAAAAGCTGTAAGACTGATTTATTCATGCAAACAGTATAGATTATTAAAGGATATCAACTCACTTTACAATTTATTAAATTATTTAGAAAACTTCCAGTCATTTTATTACCTTGAGTGAGAAGTGAGAGGTTCTCCAGGAGCATGCTCGGCTGATAGGGGGCAGCAGAGAGAACAAAATCTACCGGAAAACCCAGAAAGGCCAAGAAACTGAGAAGAAACCGCAATTGGAGTTCTGGTGAAGTCAGACAAATAAGGGATGGGCCGATGTCATCAAACAGCACCTAGACATGGAAAAAGGATGAAACAGAGATGAGGTGAATATCTTTGAACCTGCTCCAAGATCGAACTTCAAACGTCGCCAGATCATCAGAAAGCAGCACCTGTCTGTCAGGGTCCTCACAGTCCTCCTCTGACTGGCCTTTAGCTTTGTCAGGTCTCCAGGGCAACCAGTGAGCTGCTTCCCGGGACGACTCCACATCCAGCCAGACGGTCCCTCTGGACTGGCTCCGGTCTTTCACCTCCTCTTCATCCTCTTCCGCCTCCTCCTCCTCTTCTTCCTCTATGTGTGGAGAAACGAAAAGCAGACAGAAACACAGAAACCTCTCAAAGGATCTGTAAACCAAACTCATCCCTATTTTATCCATACTATGTATCCTCCTTGTACCTTGAAGCTGTAAGGCTGTCAGGTACATCTCTATAAATTAGAATGTTACTGAAAAGTTAATTTATTTCAGTAACTCAATTCACTAAATGATACACTTTCTATAGATTAATTAATCACAGTCAATGGAAGCTAATTATTTAAGATTTCACTATCACATTAGACCAATAAAAAAATACAGAAATATGGACTAATTAATAAGTATGTTTTCTACCTATTTAAAGTTTGTTATTTTAAAAAGGTACTTTTAATCTGACTAACGAGTCTCAGTGAGCCGCATATCCCAGTATACTGAGTTGTAAGTGAATAAAAGCATCTAACCTGCAGGGGGCTGAACCCATCCTCCTCGCTCTTGTTGGGTCATCCAGGCCTTCCAGCCTCGGGCTCCTATCTCCCCAACTCTTGCCTCTCCGCTGTCCCAGAACGTCTCAAAGAAATCAACCTGCAGAAACAGGAACATAAAGTACAATTTTCTGCCTCTTTTTTCCTTTTCTAAATAAAATATTCTCAACACGACCCAGGAATACAACCAAATAATCGGATAGTTACACATTTTCAGTTGCAAATATTAGCATACAGATCACCTTCAGCTAGATAATTCATTGTGGATGATCACTAACCTATACAGTCTCACAAAAATGTGGTTAAATGTCTCCTAAAGAGTCACAAAACATTCATAGCAACCAACAGGAAGAATTGGTTGAGTTTAAAGTGGCTGGATGCTGGTGGGGCTTTGCAACAGCCATTTCAGTAGCTTGGTGTTAGCCTGTATTATCCTCTCCAGAGCCATTTTATGTGTGTTTGTGATTGTTGTCCAGTTGGAATCTCCATCTGGCTTCTGAAGAAAAAGAACTGATGAATCTGGATAATTTGTACACGAGCGCAATTATTAAAAATTATGATCAGTGTTCCCACTGAGTTCCCAGTGTTATGAGTTTCAGATGATCCTATAAGAAGGTTTATGAATAAGAAAACATTCAATTTCCATCAATTATCCCACTAATACATAGAGTTCTATACAAATTCAGGCAGGTTTTCTCAGTAGTCCCTAACAGCTACAGATTAATGTTCTTTCTGTTCTTTATAATGTTCTTGTGCAAGTGTGTGTGTGTGTGTGTGTGTGTGTGTGTGTGTGTGTGTGTGTGTGTAACTGCTGCTTTGTGGAGATCTTTTTAACACTGTCAGGTTTGAAGTAGCTAAAATCTCGATCATGGCCTGAAACAGAGAAATTGCCTTCTCACAGTGACCAGACTGCCGCAAGAAATGACACTGCTGGGTAAAGATATCTGGACAAAAAAAAAAAAAAAAGACAAGCTCATTTGGGGACAAAGGTTTTAATGCTGCTCTGAATCACTTTATGAAAGAGAATATTACCAAACTGTGCATGAAATTAAATGAAAGCCTTTGTATAGTCTCAGATAGTCAATAAATCTTACCCAGCATATCCTCCTCAATTCCAGGCAAAGCTGGGTGGGACACCATGCTGCCGTCTCTCACAGCACTGAGCGTGCTCAGACACTTTCCGTATGCAGAGTTGACTTTTGTCACTGAGAAACTGCTGAAGTAGCTCTGAGTAAAAAGCAGATATTTCCTCCACAAGGGGGCGCTGTTTGGATGTAGAAACACCTAGAATATAGCATATGAAGCTACCATTAGCAATTTTTCTACTCCACTTTGGATGCCTAAATATTTCTAAGTACTTGGAGCGAGAATAATTTGTCTAAAAATATTAATTATTGCCCACAAATGCATAAAAAAAATAATCTGCCAACATCTCAAAAAGTGAACGAAACCACAAAATTTACCAGTTTCTTCCATTCTTTAGCCAAAGTGGAAGGTTCCCAGAGATCCTGGCAGATCCGGAGCCTCTCGAGCTGCAGAGCGACGCAAGTGGGGTTGGTTTCCACGGCCTTGTCTGCAATGCTCAGCTTCTTCTCCAGAATCGCCCTAAAGGACGACTTGCGGCGCTCCATTAAATCACTGCCCTGCTGCTCCTCGTCATCTCCAAATGCAGCTGCACTCAGCTCATCCTAGAAGTGAGGAGGAAGTCCAGATACAGTAGCAAACTTTATTATTAATATATTATTCTTTCCCATGGATTTATATTCTACAAGTTCTGTCAACGCACAAAAAGTACAAAAATGGAATATATAAGAAAGCTTTGGTTTATTTTGAAATTAGAAGAGCTTGTTTGTGAAAACTGTGTCCTATTTTCACATCTCCTATTCAATGGAGATCTTTATAATTTATATAACAACATATTCTTCTCAATTACCTGGTAGCGAATGAACTCTATCCACAGCTGTGTATCTGCTGGCTGCTCCCTGAGTCGCCGGTTAAACTCTTCAGTCCTTCCAGCCACATACTCAGACTTTTCCTCTGTTTCTGTGACCTGCTTCATGTCGTCCTGAAGCAGTGGTCCCTTTCCCTGAATCCACAGGGAGGTGGACGAATCATACACGCCAAGGGGGTTTACTGACGTCTGTGCTTTGCTATCTGAATAAGATCAGAAAAAAACGATGTTTAAAACAAACATTTAAGGACTTTTGAGTCTTACCTAACTTTCTCATGCATACTCAAACAAAACCTTTACTTGGATCTTGTAAGTCATAGTAGTCAGTGATGTTTTGTTTAGTGTTAACATCCTTGAATCATTACCTAACTCATGTCTTGTGTTGTCCCATTCAGCATCACCCAGAGGGAGGAAGGAGGTTGAGTTAAGTGCATCCCCACTTTCTGGCGTCACAGGGACAACAGGAGCAGGAGGCGCAGCTCGCAGCAGCTTTCGAGTGGCTGCAGAATAGTATCTGTCAGCTGCATTCCCATTGACTCCGACTTTCTTCTTCTTCTTTGTCTCAGAATCCTCCCAGCTGACTCCCTGCCTGCGAACGTCCAGACCTAAAGCGGAACTTCCTTTTCTCCGATACCTGAGGGAGACACATGTTGTCACAATGCTGCAGTTAATTGTCTTATTTTAAATTTAGTTTACAACGTTGTACAAAAGTGTTATGCTGTCTTTTATTTCCTTATTGTAACTTTTTGGAAACAGCAGTGTTTTTGATTGATTTCAGTTTTTTTTTTTTAGATTTTGAACACTACACTCAATATGTTTACAGTTAACATGAATTGATAAACAATGGTCAGGGTTTTAACACATTTTTTATGTCTTTATTCTACAATTTTCAGGACTTAAATTTCCAGTGCTCTCAGAATCCTTTTTTAACTAAACAAAACAAAGTTTAGAGAAATCTCTGTGAGAATGTGTATGCTACCTAGCTACGTCTCCTCTGTACAGGGACTTATAAGTCCAGTTGGCCGGGTCCGGTTTTAAGTCCACACAGAACGGATTTTCTGTAGGCGACTGGAAGTCATCCAACCATAAAAAACGAGTTCCTACTGAAGCAGTCTGTTGCCTGCATTAACACACACATACACAAAAAAAAACAGAAATGCATAAGAGAGGAAAGACTTTTAGTTTCTACAAAAATGAGGAGTATTTCTCCTCACCTAATTCCCTCCTCTTCCCTCTTGAGATCACTGGGATAGATGGTTTCAGAGTCCGATCCACTACTCCCACTCTTCCTTCTGTGCTTTTTCTTCTTCTTCCTCTTTTCACTCTTCTTTTTCTTCTTCTTTGGAGGCCCATCATCCTTCCCCCTGTCTTCCCCATCAGAGCACGTAACATCCTTTCCAACACTGAGTTAAAAATAGAAACATCACCTGAAAATGTGATCATTCAAATGTTCTATACAGCATTTTCAGAACCTTATGCAGCTGTCAAGAGTCATACATGCTGTTGTGGTGACAACAACTTAAGAAACCAGAAGGTTACATGCAGAAGAAAGATCATTCCTACCTTCCCTCCCTTTGGTTTGGCTTTTCAGTGGACTTTTCTAAAAAGCGACTGTGAAGGGAAAGAGCATTTCCAGCCTGAAAACTCTTATTGGTCAGCCAGTCAAATTCTGGAGAGGAAAACACACAATTAAATCGATTATATGATTATTATTTATTTATATTATTATTATTTTGCCTGTTCAGAAATGTGAACTGCTTTTAGCCGTGATCGAACGAGAGGTGACGTTAAGGACCGTTGCAGATGTTTAGTCTTAACAACTGATGAGCTTAGTTTTCTTTCAGGTAAAGACAAAAGGATGTTAACTCGAATGAACTAAAACGTGAAAAAAAATAAAAAATGCGTAACATAAATTAATGAATGACCACCTTTCGACGAATCTTCAACTTTGTCTTCCGATACTTCAGCAAACGCTGGGAAAAGAGCCATGATAGCGTCGCACATACGCTGGACGTAAACAGTCGCAGGGGTATGACGTCACGTGGTGGTCGTTTCACCGATAGAAACAACCACTATTGTAAACGAAAAATAAACACATAAAATACAAACACATACAAAATGTCATTCAAGGTAATTAGTAGAATATACAATTAACATCGATTTTATGACAAGATCACAATGTAAACTAAAAATATTAAAGGAAATAAAACATAGACGAAAGAACAAGTATAAATTTATATATATATACATACATATATATGTATATATATACATAGTCAAAAATGCATATAATTATTTTTACCTTACATTCTTTTAATTGATTTTGCTTTTTTTACATGTACATTTATTTTTTATATATTTGTCATCACTAAAATCTAAACAATCACAGTTGCTCTTTAAACATTTTTTGCTTTTTAAGTACGCCAGAAAAACGCCAGACATGCCGTTATAGGCTTGGAGCCAGTCATCTTATGTTGTTTAATCTGTTGTTGATCTTGCTTTTACTATAGATTTATTCTTTATCAGTTTTTCATTATGGAGCGCATGCAAATCGTCTTGAATATTTTTTTAAAGAAAGTTTTTACCTGTGTGCTGGTTTTATTTGGTTGCTCGTCATTTTTCAGTGGGGCTGTGAAGGTTTTTTTTTTTTTGTAACTCTTCCAGTAAGACCAGTATGACATTGACTGTTCACATAACCTGTTACTTTTCCTTTTACTTGACAAGTTAGTCCATCTTTTGAGGTTTAGTAATTTTCTGTCTGTAATGTATTTAGGGCAGTTTCATTGATTGTACTACTTTGCTCACTTAATGCTTCGTTCAAAGATTTTAAATAGTTTTTGTAAACATTTATTCTGTGCAATGGATTAGTACTTTTGTCACTCAAAGGTGCATAACCAAGCACTCAGAATGTCATCGGATCTAATGTCTTAGACCAACAAATCTGCTTGTTTACAGCTGCATAATGCTCAGTCTTTTGCAAGACAATTAGCTCATTTTCTGATAAAGGACCTGAAAACCTGCTTTTTTTTTTTAGATGAATACGCCACTAGTTTGGAAGACCTCATTCCTCTACATGCATTTGTAGATTTCCTATGGATATAAAAAACTACAGTAATCAGTCAAATTAACTAATTAACTTGGCTCAGAAATGTGGTGGACAGATTTTTAGTTTGCAATGCTATATCCATCCATGTTCCTTCTTTATCTAGATTTTTAGATTCATAATAATATATTGTATTTGTTCTTTATAAAATTTACATTACTGTACTGGAAACCCATCTGAAAAATTGTTGAATTGGGAAAAAAAAGTAGGAACCCTCCACATCCTTAAGAGTAAATATAATGTGTGTATTTCCAAGAAGTGAGGCCTGAATATATGTTCTGTGTTCCTCATGTGGACAGCAAATTCAGCACTGAAGACACCAGTTTGCTTATCAAATTATTAGTCAATCCATCAAAAAGGCTGAAAGCACAAATTCTCTGGTTAATTAGCTTAAAGGTTCAAAACACACAGATTATCTTTTAACAATTCTTTAATATTTTTATGCAGTGTTGGTACTAGCCACAGAAATTGATTGTAATCTGTTAGCATTTTTGTTATTTCTTAACAACACAGCTTTCTGTCTGAAACAAATGAAACTCTTTGGGGCTTCAGTTGGAGTGAGTTCTCATACAGACGCAAAGACATTTGATGACTGAAACATTTACAGGAAAGGTGCACGTCTGGGATTCATGAACAGGAACTGAACATTGCATGTTGAATATAAAAATGGAAACAGCTCTATGTTGTAACTGAACTAAATCTTGTAAATAAAAGTACACAGTCATCTAAAACAGCCAATTAACAAAGTTAGTTATGAAAGGCCACAAGGAGCTTAAAAGAGAACAAAATAGGAGGTGAGAATGAAAAAGAGGCACTAAGAGAAAGTGTTGCCCAGTTATAACTATTGACATGTTTATCTTCTCTGTGCTGAATCATATCAGGAATTGGTACCATTTAAAATAACGAGTGTCCTTGAGGAAGATTCAAAGTTTCTCCAGAGAAAGCACTGAAACAAAGAGAGCCAACAGCTTTTCATTATATATATATAATCTAAAAATAAAACATCCAAACAGTGGAATAACAGCCAAACACACTTAAAATGTCCACAAAATGTTGGTCTCTTCTGTCACACGGACGACTGAGAGAGTCCCTCAGCTGCAGCTGATCGCTCATGTTCCTGCTGAACCTCCCTGACTGCCAAGATGCGAGTGAGCATGCTCTGGAGGGTGGAGGCATCTAGCGGCTGGGACGAGTACCAGTAGGAGCTGCTGATGGCAGATGCAGGAGTTATTAATAATAAAAAAAACACTTTCTTTTAAACTTTCTAGTATGATCAAACTGTCTGGGAACATTTCACCAACTGCTTCTCAATCCGTAACCTGGGAGTGTTTGATTTTTCAAAAGAAGCAGTTGTATGTTAGATGACATTTCTCAACTAACTAAAGCTATTTTTTCCATTTTTAATCATATTTGACAGTCTAAAAAGTTTTAGCGAGTGATGCATAACTTCTGTTTTTCCTGGGGTATAAATGTGATGTAACACAGTGCTTCTTTTTTGTCTACTCTTCAAAATAGTAAAGACAACAGTACATTAGAACAAATAAGGAAGAAGTTATAGAAATACTTCTCTCCCAGGGTTTGACATCAGAGGAACCTTCGCGTTTGTGTTTAGTTTCTTGTCTGCAGAGCTGCAAAAAAGACAATTTCCTCACCCTGACCTGCATGTGTGGACGTTCCTTTGAGGCCGGAGGTAAAACATGCTGCTTTGATTCTTCACAGACTCTGGGCTGTAGGAGGTCAAGACAACAAACCTAATATATATTGACTTTAAACAGAAGCATGTGTGTCTGTGTGCCTTTGTGGGGACTCACCATCTAGAGAGGTAGAACTCGTAGAGTCGGACGGGACACTGCAGGGGGTTGGGTGCGTTTTCCCACATCTCTCCGTTGCTCCCTACCTGATGCTCTGGAAGCAAGATGAGGTATATCACATTTTAAAATACATACAAAGTTATTTCTTATTTTTCCAAGCAGGCAGACTTTCTCTCTGTAAAAGTACTCTAGGCTCACTACTCTTTCTAAAGGATATTTTTTTGGCATCATAACACAGTTTTGATCCCGTTCTTTGAACCAAAACCTGCAATATGTCCGATTTGTGAAGAACATGATTGAAAATCAGCAGGAAAGAGTCTCTAAAAGTTAAATACCCAGAAAAACTAATCCAACAAAGGCCTGAGACAGGACCTAAGAGATGTGTAGACAGTTAATCATCTACTAGACAGCAAGTTTTTAGCTAACGGAGAAAATTATAAATATATCTGTCAAAATCTATTGGGAACTATTGATCATGACCAGTTTAAAAATTCATTTTCCCTCCACTTCACTTGTGATCCACTACGTCGTGATGGTATATCATTTCAAATCTCAATTAAATACAGAAAAGTTTTTGGCTGGAATGTGGAAGAATGAGAAAAAGTTTAAGGTTCATGAATACTTTTGGAAAGCTCTTTTATTATCCACCCTTCCTTATTGACAGGTTCACTTCAAAAACAACAGAATGATGGAGGAGAGCAGGAGTAGGTACTTATTTTATCTTGCACACATGCTGTGTTTGAAGCTACACTTTTGCTGATGTTCTTGACCTCTCACAAAGATAACATGTTGGAACATGTAAAGGGGGGGGGTACAATTTAGAGCTGCAGTGAGTTAATATAAAGGACTGGAATAGTTTCAGCTATAAGAAATAATTTGAAAAGCCACAAAAAGTTGCTTTTCGAGGCGCCACCTTTCTGCTCAGAGCCAGATGTCCCTGTGCTGCTTCTCTCGTACTGGACGTAAACATTTCTGGCTGTGCCTTCGGGTTTGAAGCGCCGGGTGAAGTTGGAGAAAGACAGATGTTGGTGCTCTTCCAGCGTGGTGAGGTGGAGGTGCTTGGTGCAGAAGAAGAGCAGCGTGTTGAGCAGCACTATGGGTGAATAGGCACCCAGCTGCTTGCACTCCCACAGGTAAGACTCCTCGATGCGAGAGGGAACGATCCCACCTGAGGGAGGAAATGGGAATGTTGGGAAAATCAGAAAAAACTTGAGTTCTGATTGAGTTAAGATGGCCAACTGAAAGCTTGACTTCAGGGATGTACCACTTGGTTGCAGCTTTGGTTTCCAAAGTTGAAGCATCCTGCTGAGCTCGCTGCCAAACTGACTGTAAACCTCATCTGTGAAAATGTTTTCTATCCGCCCCTGCAGGAACAGATGCTGTTCACAGAAAAGACAAACTAGATCAGAAAACTCTGAATAAACCAAACTGGAAACCAGCGTGATGTTTGTGCACCTGTTGGATTCCCAGACAGAGATAGAAGATGCTGTCCGGGCTGTAGGGCTCTCCATTCGGCCGCCGGACCTCTCTGACGAAACGGGTCAGATAGAAGCCCAGTTCAGCGGAGCTGCACTGAACGATGTCCTCTTTGAAAACTACTCGACTGGCTGTGGAGGCAAAAGAATAAAATACTTATGGGAGAAGGTTGAAAAAATTCAAGGAAATGAACGACAACGTTGCCTCACATTCTGTTGGCTGCTTGTTGATCTGTTGGATCCAGCTCGTCCAGGCTTTGACCCCGTACAGATGGTTCAGCTTGGAGGAGGCAGGTGTTCCTGAAACACTTCGATCAGCAGAACCAGTTCGCCTTCGACCCTGGATGGACAGATGGTGAGAGCTGTAGTTCAAAACAACCCTCTGAAATAATGAAATGCACCTCAGAATGATAACCCACTTAAAATATTAACAGATAACAAAAATAAAAGAAATACCCTACAGTTCTACTCAAATAAAGCTTTAAAAGTACATATTTCTACTTTCACCAACTTGTGAAATAATTGTATTTAATAAGTAATACAGTAGATATACTAAATAATCTGTATTTAATAGTAAATACAGGCTATTTGAAGCACAGGTTTTGACTTCTGCTATATTTACTTAGTGTGCAAAAGTAAAACAAGATCAGTTTGGATGTTTTTGTTGTTGTTGCTTTTGGTACAGTCTACCCAAAAAATCAAATCAAAGAGTTTGAATAAAGGTTGTAAAATGAGAAATCAATATTTCAATATTTATATATAACATAAGAAGCTCAACGGAGAAAGGACTATATAAATTATTTTAGTGAATACGCAAAAATCTTTAACCCTCACCAACTACATTTTTGCTAAATTTAGCATCAGTTCTGCTTGTTGCACATCTTTGCTCTCTGTGATTCACAAAGCAAATAGCAATAGTACTAAGTACTAAATAACCAAAAATAATTACTGGTTGAAGTACATATTGTCACTGTATTTGTAATATCGTCCTCAGAAGCACAGTTGCAAAGCTATGCTTCTGAGAAAACTATAAGTATTAACTATAATCACTAAAACTACTTAAAACCGTCTAATTTTGCTTTACTTTTTTATTTATTAAAAATACTTTTGAGTTTTGTCCTGGTCTTGTTTGACTTGAGTTTCTTTTTTCTTTAAATTTTACAACACTGGTCTGTCAGAAAGCGTTGTACCCGTTTCCTGCCGTAGGAACCTTCTCTGCGTCTCTTAACTCCTCGCTGTTGAACAGACAAGTTCTGATTCAACAATTCTGTCAAAACAAATAAAACAAAAACTCTCAGCATCGGTGTTTTTATAGCTGAATTAGTTATATTTCTTATAACCATAAATGACAGTGCACCAGGCTGGAGGTCAGCTTCCAGATCCATCACAGGAGAGGAGGGATGATCTTTGCTTCTTCTGCTGCTGCTGCTGGGCAGATGATTGATGACAGCTGTACCCGTCTCTGGTTGGTCATCAGTCTCATGATCTGGTGCTTCTGTGCTTCTCTCTGAGCTATCAGTCTGAAGCAGGTCAGTCTGAGCTGCTATCTCTTCATTTTGCTTTGTGGGACTGACGACTTCAGTCTTAACATCCCCAGAATGAGAGGAACTGCACTGATCTACAGCAAAGAACACACAAAGCCAAGAAGCAGAAGAAAGAAGATTTTAGTCCTGAACCTAAATCACGACTGAAGAATCTGAAGCAAAACCTCATAGATAAAACTTCTTCCTGGTTTTATATAGTAACAAAACTGCTCATAGTTTTCTATTAAAGCTGTTTTTTTTTACTCATCATCTCTCCTTGTTGCTCACATCACTGGGAAATCATGTAGTGGAAGCTCAGTTAGCAAAACAAAAGAAGAAATTTTAGGAGTAATGAGGTAAATCAGGTAATCTTTCAGCTAATTGTCCAAAGCATGCCTGTTTTGTCAATCAATTAAACTTATTTTCCTCCCTGGAGTTCACTTAATAATATTTGCATAATAAAGGCAATAAAGTATAAAGTTATACCATTAGAAACAGTGGAAAAAGTACCAGGACTTTGAAGGCATCGTAAAAGATTTTATGTTTATTTCATTAAAGCAGGGTCCCATGGGTCGATTGCTAGTTTTTTGTTTCATTTTAAGACATCCGAATTAAAATTATTTATTGAAGAAGGCACAATTTAAATCCTCCTGACGATCATAACTGATTCCACTAGGGATTTTTTTCTTCTGAAATCGTTACCTATACTGGAAGATTTTTTTTCTTTTTCTTCCTCCTCTTCATCAAGCTTTTCCATCTGCACAGCTGCATCTTTCACATCCTTGGTCTGAGGCTTGACAACAATCGGCACTGGAATCTGGAAAACAGGAAACTTCCAGCTCCAGCGACTCCCAGTGTAACCACTTATTCCCATTTCATACAAAGTGAACTGGCACATACCGGCATGGGTACCACCATGGCAACAGGCGTGTGCTGGGAGTACATGTTCATAGGCACTGGGACAAAGACTGGTACTGGTACTGGAACCATGAACACCTTTATGTTTTCCTCCTTGTCTGCAGCTGAGGTAATGATGGGTAAAGGGAGAAAGAGGAAGGTTAGAGTTTCTTGTGTTGACTGATTTAATCTTAATCTAAAATGAACACTTGCAACACAACAAAAGATTTTGGAGAACATTTATTTTCAGCATATTGCAAGGAACAGTAGCAGTTCTAGACCACATTCACCGATCTACGATTTTCTTATGGTGGCAAAATACAAAAGAATGAAACAACAAAAAGCTGGAGGTTGTAGATCCTTAATCTATCAGATAAAACTGTGATCCTAATGCAATATGGATAAAAGCTATAAGAGCAGCCTTAATTAATTTTAATTGTTACAGTAAACGTTTGGAGGTAAACCATGAAACTGGTTAAAAAGACAAAGTAGTTACAATTTGTGTGCCAATGGAAATCATCACAAGAAACTAATGCAACATAATCTTTTTTAGAACGAGGGCCAGTTTCAGATCCTTTTTTAAAAACCAAACCTTTTATATATTGTTTAAAACGCTGCAAAGCTGATTTTTTTCTATATTAAACCAAACAGATATAGATTTCTCTATTTTGTATTATTCTTTTGACCAATAAAGCTTTATAAGATGGCATTACTCTGTTTTTGATTATTACATAATGTTGCACAGCATTAGCGGCTTTTTATTTCTACTAAGTTTAAAGTTCCCTTCGATAAACCAAAGTGCAATTCTAACATTTAGCCAGTAGATGTCGACATTTATACACGTGTCTGCTGAGTAACAGCTACAAATTTCTATAGGTCAGACATCCTAAACGTAAAACTAACCTTTGACTATTTGATGACAGCATGCTTTATGCCACAAAATAACTGAGAATAATAAATATCTTCTGTGGATCATCCAACAAGTATAATCGGACAAAAAACAGAGAACTGAGAAGTCTTTTTTTTTTTTTTCAAAAACCATTTATTGAGACCGTTTTCTTTTAACAATACCACTTATTTAAAATTCACTTGGTAAAAATCCTAATCAGACAAAGATTTAATGTCCAAAGTAAACTTTATCATTGTAAAACAAAGCTGGAGTCAACTCTGACTCATCAGTGGTGAAGTGTTGCAGGGACGTCACTGTAACTTCAACAGTCATAGCGTAACAACAGAAACAGATCAACAGGTGGTTCAAAATTACAGGTGACAGTCTGTGTTTGATACAAAACTTCACACTGCTTACTTCCAGCTCAAGTCACATTATCCTGGCAACAGTGTTTTATTCTGATTTAAACGCTCAATGTGATGTTTAAAGACGTCTAGTTGGATTCATTCATAACTGAACACATGATGATGGATTAAAAAGCTTGCATCCACAAATGCATAAATGTCATTTTCTCTAAACGCTCACCATAAATTAGTGTTTTAATGACAGGAAACCAACTTAATACTGAAATATCTCTTAGAAAATAAACATGGCACAAAGCAAATGAGGTGAAAAAAAAGAAAACAACTAATAAAAAGATTAACAGTTTTGCACTTGTTCTTCAAAGGAAATGTTTAAATAAACATTTATGCTGTAAAAGGATGAAATGGGATGAGTAAAAGTTGACAATGCACTGTGACCTTAATGACATGTTGATGTATTCTGACACATATATAAATGAGGTAATATTTTATTAGATCTTACAGTAGGCTCTGGGAATCTGAGAAGCCCTTCAAGTATTTCATCCTCAACCAACATTAACACAAAGAAGACATGTAGTACTACAGCAAATAATAGAAATCCTGTCCAAGCTGAGTGGAAACTAAATACTGCAAACTTCAGATAATATACAGGGTTCCTACACGACTTCAAATACAAATAAATACAAATGTTGGGATTTTGTGCACTCTACATAGTTTCAGGTTTATTGGCAGTGTGCAGTAAAAGAAGAATAAAAGTTTCAAAGCTGTGTGGAAAAATCAATTTTTTTAATTTAGCCACAGCAATTTTTGACTGACAAAGCTGAACAAATGTTCTTGTGTACACTTATTTTCAGCAGATATCTTAAAACCCCAAAATGGAAATTATTTTTTATTTATCTAGAGACCAATTTTTATCTTGAGGAAATGACTTCTGGAGTTTCAAAACATCTCATAGAGATAAAACCTGAAGTGTTTGGTACTGATTAAAAGTTTGATTAGCTTGCCGTCTTAAGATGAGAGCTCAAGATAATCATGTTCAGCTGAAAAGTTCTTTATATCAGAATACAATGTTGAGCTCATTCATGTGAATAATTTTAATATAAATAAAACCCCTAGCTTGTTTTGTAGTGACAAAAGCTTAATTAGGCCATTATTCACATCATGTAAGTTTCTAAGATATGACTGTCCCCAAAACTTACAAAACAAAATAGTTCAGCTGGATTATTATTTTATTACTGGTGTATTTATTTGTTCTCATTACATTATCTAGAAATATCTAATCACCTGCTGACAAAAGTTTCAGTGTCTCACGGTAAAACCTGAAGATCATTTTATGCTTTTTGATATCTTTAAATGACTTGATCTAAATCTTCCATGGCAAATGATTTAGAAATTTAATCTCGAGATAACGAAAAGCTTATTATATAGTAATAATTCTTCAATTAGGATATTAACTAAGATCTCAAGACTGTTTCGTTGTAGCAAAATTGTCATAAAATCATCTTGAAATAACAGAACCCAAAAGCTTTTGCAGCAAAAGGTTTCCATTTCTTATTACCTCAACATATGAATTTTACCTTTACAATGGGTCAATATTTTGATCAGGATTATTTCTGTTGTGCCAGCATTTTGTTTTAATGTCATTATTTCAAGATAAGCAGATCTCAAGTTCAATTTAAACTGAATTATTTACATATCTTGATAATTAAATCATTATCTAGGAATAAAATGGTTTGGATCTCATGCAAATATTTTCCATTTTTTTAGAATCTTGATTTCAGAACTGGTTTCTTTTTAAATACCAGTTCAATTAGATCCTTAATATTTTTGCTCAGGTTGTCATGCAAAACATTTTATATTATCTCAAAATAGCATGATCTTGAAACATTTGCAGTAAAATGTTTCAATATCTGATCTTCAGTTGTTTCGTAGAGATAACAGTTAAATTAATTTGAGTTGAGGTCTCTGACTGTTTTGATGTATCTTTATCACAAATTCAGTTCCCAAACTTTCTGGAAAATACAGCCAGTCTCATTCTTAAGATGACATGACTAAGCCTTTTTTTTTTTTTAAATAACATCTCACTATCTCAACATGTCAAACTACCAACTTTGGAGATATTTGCTTATTATCTTGCTTATTCATCTTGAAAATATCCATTAAAGACCAATGATTTTTTTCCCCTTAATTATACCCAAGAATTGTGACAATAATGAATCAAAAAATAACTACTTCTTTGAGGTGCAAGTCAGATATTTATGATGGAGAGGAGTCTGCAAACACTTTTCTTTTTTCCACACAAAATGTCTACAATTTTATTTTGTCCACATCAATCAAGGTTTTAAATTCCAATCTATACCTTTCAACATTGTAGGAACCCTGTAATTACAAAGAAAATACAAGATCTGTTTTTCAATTTAGTGAGAGACGCTCCCAGCATGGTTTGGGATTAGCACAGACTGCGTAGTGTAAGACTGAACAGGAAGATTTAAAGCTGCAGTTTGTTTTTTGTCTGCGTCTGCAGCCAGAGTTGGAAGATGGCTTCTCAAAACAGCAGATCAGGAAGCTGGAGAGAGAGAAACCGGGTGACAAACTCGACCCTCAAAAGGAAGTCAACATGTACTTCAACAACTAAAGACAGCATATAAAGACATTAAACTATATCAGTAAGCATGAAAAAAAGGTTTATTGGTGTGAATTAAAGTGTTTCTGTTACTCGAGAGGCTCACCTGGTGCTTCGTAGTCAAGTTTTGTGTGGTAAAGTTCAAAACAAGGCACAGGACAGAGGCTGGGCTCCTCAGTACATGTCTTACAGTAAAACGGTGTCTGTCTCTTCATTGTGCCACACTCTATTGCAGACTCCACATCCTTCTCTTCCTCTTCCTCCTCATTTTTCTCCTCGCTGACAGAAATTTCCTGCTCCTTCTCTGGCTCATCATCACCATCCTCCATCTTTCGCTTCTTCTGTCCAGCTTCTCCTTCATCCAGCTTCCTCTTCCTCCTCAGGGAGCACACCTTGCAGCTGGAATCCGTCTCCTTTCTACCCAGGAAATGGCGCCCGGTTAGTCGAGCTGGAGTGAGGTTGCTCGGCTCCGTTTCCTCCTGGATTTTTGGAGACCGCGGCGGCGATCTGGATGGTTGGTTGGACTGCGAGGAGCTATCTAGCAGAGCTGGTGCAATTGTTAAGAAAACTATTTAAATGAATCCCAGAAGAAGAACATTCAGTAAAACATCTAAGATGTGACAAAAGCTTGTGTTTGGGGTATTAGTCCAGATGATTCACAATAAAAAAAACTTCTTTAAAATTTTAAACAAGTTTTTACACAGCAGTCAGAATGACCTGAGTTTAGAGAATCAAGAAGGAATTCACACAGTTGGGGGAAAAAAAATAATTGAATTTATTTTAAACTGTAATAAATTTTTAACACAAAAGTACAAATTTCATATTTGTATGTTGTAATTTGTATCTCCTCATTGAGATCACTGACTGCTGTATAGAGCAAGAAGAATATTGACTGCTAAGAACTACTCCGCAAAATCTCACTTCAGATGCAAGAAATGAGAAAATGAGAATGTTTAGTTTGTAAATTTCTCAACATAAACAATCTAAACATTTCATATTAGACCTACTATATACCCACACTGTAAAATGAGTGTAAACCTGAGTGTTCATTCAGAATAAATTGCAGGACTTCTTTCTTTGGTGACTGTTCAAAAGCCATTTTTAGTCGCGAAACAGCAGAAATTCATCCTCTCATATATTCCATTACGTTCCTCATCATAACATACTGACATGCAAAAGTGTTAACATTGGCATGTTTCATTTGGACAAGACTATAAATAAAATAAAAGGTAGCCACTAAAGTCCTTAGGAGTGCATTAGTCTCCTTTGCAGGATTCTAGCTTGCAGCAAGCCTAAAACAGTGAAAGGTGTTTCATGTAGTTACCTTCTGGGTCAGGGGAAGGTGAAGGCAGCTGGCACATGATTTCCTGGTCCATGGTGAAAGGTCGGCACAGAACAGATTTGTTTTTCATCTGACGGCGACGGGGCGCGGGCGCTCGCATGGCATCAGTCTGAGTACTGGCCTGCGGGCATCACAGATTTGATCTGATTATTTCCTGTAAATATGTTTTCTCTAATGAGGTAAATAACAGTTAGAACCTCAGCAGTTTAAAAAGGACAAAAATCCTTTTTAAAATCTTGTTTAAATTATATTTAATATATATTCAGTGCGAACTGTATTTTAAAAAGAAATGTTCATACATGATCAAGGTTCTTTCCATCTATGCTGGAGGTTGGAAGCTCTCCTGCGAAATCGAGATAAAACAAAATGAGAAACACAACAAAAACTAAAATAAAACAGCTATATCAGAAGGCCTAAATTAGTTCAAAAGTCTGTGTGTGGAAGAGTTTTAAAGGAGAAAACACGACTGAAAATGGGATAAAAACAAATAAAACCAATTTAACAAAATGGAACAATAAAAAATGAACTAGAAAATTTCTTAAGAAATTTAAACGGGGCCTGCCAACGTGTGCCCGTCAGTTGGAACCCAGCGTTCTGATGCTAAAAATTAGCATCAATGCTAAAGTAAGCGACAATGTACTCAATAGCATGTGCAGAGTCACAAGCATGTTGAGCAACATGGACTTACTCCATTTAGTATGTTAAAATTAATGTATAAGCTAAAATTAGCCAAAATGCTAATGTTAGCCTAAATGCTGCCAGTGACATGCCAGTGACATGGCATGCCATGAGGACATGACTTCCTCAATGTAAGACAACATTGAGGAAGTCAGTGTTGTCTTACATTGACTTCCTCCATGTCAGTGTGCTAAACATGATTAATAAATAAACAAAAACAGCTAAAAAGCTTATTTTAGGGAAAAGGCACTGCCTGCTAATGTTTGTACTAATGTCAATGCACTGCCTGCTGATTTTTACTTTGTAGCACTTGTTTACCAGAAAACCGCTTATCTCTTAGCAACAGATTAACAACAAATATTGTTATTGTTCAAAAAACATAAGATTTCCTCTGCTCTTTTGAAATACTACTTGTCTTATATTACCTAAAATTGTGGAGCTGGTGAATCTTGAAAAAAAGAGAAAATGTTTTGGTTTTTTTGTTACTGGTGGTAAATATATTATAAAACAGACATTCAACACAAAAGTAAAAATTCTACTTATACTTCATGGCAGTTTGTTAGCAGAAAAAAAGGCTCATCTCTTAACACTAAATTAATAACAAGTAATACTAATATTTACACTCAACAAAAATATAAATGCAACACTTTTGTTTTTGCTCCCATTTTTCATGAGATGGACTCAAAGATCTAAAATTCATTCCAGATAAACAATATTACCATTTCTTTCAAATGTTGTCCACAAATCTGTCTAAAAGTTTGATAGTGAGCACTTCTGCTTTGCTGAGATAATCCATCCCACCTCATAAATGTGCCACATCAAGATGCTGATCTGACATCATGATTAGTGCACAGGTGTACCTTATACTGCCCACAATAAAAGGCCA